>SKCR01010869.1:0-74110 GCA_019454045.1 Zanthoxylum bungeanum | reverse complement strand
TAACCAATTGATGCTCAAATCGATTTTGCCCAATTTTAACCCTACAATTTCATGCTTATATAAGCTCAAGATACCATTGTTGGTTTCTAATTAGGTCCCAAGAATCATCAAATCAAGCAACAAAAACGCATGATACACAAAGGAGAATGGCGGAAACATACTCACAATGAACGGATCTTGCGACGCGATGAAGAACACTCCAATCTTCCTCCATGGTGAAGCTCGACAGTGAGCTTATTGGGCATTGGGCTGCTCGGTTTCACTGCTTGTTGTTCCTCCAAGATTCGGCCATGGGAGACTCCATTGAAGCTCCAAGCTTCAAGCTTCAAAAGATGATTCCAAGCTCAAGTGTTCACTGCCCTATCACCTTTGTATTAACCCATTTGTGTGCTAGCACCTTGTACTTTGCAAAACAAATACCATCTTCTTCTCTTTATCTTTCGGCAGATCCAGAAAAATGAAGAAGGAGAATCGGCTCCAAGCCGTGTGAGAGAAGAAGAGGAAAATAGGAGAATGTGAGGTGAGAGAGGGGGAAAGAAAAAGTGAATTTGGTTTATATATTTTCCAAAAAGTAAATACCAAATTCTTTTTACTTTCCAAAAGTCAAAAAGCAAAAAGCAATTAATGTTTTTCAACTACCACATCAATCACTCAAATCAATCAATCAAATTGTCACATCACTCAAAGTGACATGTGATTTGACGCTTGATGTGACTAGCGATTTGACGCACGATTTGACTTGCGTGCCGCATTCGAATTCGAAATGCAAATGTGCTCGCAAATAATCCCGGGCTCGGGTTCGCTAATTCCAAATTAACGAATTTTCCGTCGCGACGCAATTAAACGATTACGCCTAGCGAAATCACTATTCACGTCGCTAACGAATTAATTCTAAATTAATTCGTTCGCCCGAATTAAAATCTAATTTTAATTCCGCGTCAAATTCCAATTTCGCATAATATATCGAATATATTATTTTATCGATTAATTCCAAATTAATCGTTCTCTCTTTAATTAATATTTTATCCCAGATAAAATATCTCCGCAATTAATCCCAGATTAATTTTCTCTCTCATCAATTAATCCCAGATTAATAAAGTGTGAGTCATACATCATCGGTGAATCTTCGGGAAGCGACCCATGAGATCCCCAGATATGTTGGCAGTAAATACGGTCGTCGGACTATCCGAACACGTAAGTACCTCGTACTACGTTTGTACCGATTTACAAGACAAGGTTGGCTTCTAGCAAAGCGCCATGCCTACCCAATTCTCCAGAAATATCCTTATAGGAATATGTGATCTATATCAAGCGTAGTATACCGTAGTATTGCGTATTTCGATCCAGTATCGGATGATCACGTGCTAGGCCTGGGGCTGGAATTGTGTCTGCCCCGTACGAAGCACATATCGGATGTCTGGTAACTAGTCTCTATAATCAGATATACATGACCTAGTCATAATATCCTGATAGCTCGAGCATTTAAGAGAACGAGTTCCGTATCCTATGTGACCATCATCTCCATATGACTGGAGTGATACTTCCGTCTTAACATCACACCCAACACACTACAATTCTCAATATACCCAGCATTGGCGTACACAGAACCTGTTAAAGTCCTGGACGACCTCAACAAAAGTATATTGATTGTCGTAAGTATTAGCGGTGCAAGTCTCAGGTTAAGACCAAATACACATACCTTGATTTCGGACTTCCATAGACACATAGTCATACTACCAATGGAATTCCGAGGGGGTCAATCCAGAGCGAAGCTGTTTCCCGTACCATCGGTAAAACATAACCTCATATTACACTTGCATGAGTATCCTATACCAAAATATATGAGAACTCTGCCGTTGTGCCCTCACAAACGCGCACAAGTGTAATACAAGTCTTTTACGTATTTATCGATGTCCAATCTCGATAATACTCTGACTAGGGATATTTAATGATTTATCCTTCGTGGATTGATACTGTCTCATATCATTCTCCGTCTAGGAACAAATCATAGGGACCTCCTATTATTTATATATCTAGGAGATCTAATCACAAATGATAAGAGTGCAATCTCCTTTGTCATATAGTTAATTTGTACAACAACACACACAATGATCTGTACAAATAGTGACGCTATTGGTCATAATTGTCCAACAACAGGGACCTCGACCCTGGGACGCATCCCAATACCGCTGAAAATGTGGGCCCTCGACCCTGGGACGCATCCCAAAACAAATGATGTAGTGGGTCTCAAAAACTTATTGTGATATTTTTATATCGTACCGCAAGTGTACGGTGTCAAGTTTTAGTATAAATCAGTGAAAGAGTGTCGAACCCACAGGGATTGCGTTAACTCGTACTAAGTACTACAATTGATAATCCTAACTTTATTTAGAAAACATAATAAAGATTTATAATAGATAATTAAAAACAATAAAATATGAGGAACTAATACGATAGAGATTCTGGATCATGATTTCACCTAGCAGTCGCCTATGTATTTGTCATGTCAATTAATCCATGTTCAGTTATATTGTTTATAAGTCAAGACTCCTAAAATATTCCCTCCCTCTCTCGAGTGCCAGTAAAAATATCATTAACTATAGACTTCATATTTCTATAAAAATCCAATAGTTAACAACTCATTACGCGTTATGATTTTGTATTAACGACTTCAAAGGACTACAGATTCTCTCGAACTCTATAAAACCCTAGGTCATATTCTCTAGATCCATTCAAAATCCCCTCTCTCGACTGATAGATTCTAAACTTATATCATCATATTTGTGGCCAGCAAACACAAAGCATTAAACTCAAAAGAATATAAATAAATCAATAAAACTTCATAACAAATTGATAAACACAATACAAGGTTCAAGCATCGATTACATCATCTCTTCAGAATTAAGGAGTTAATTCATGACAAAAGATAAAAACAATAATAAACAGGCCATTAATCTAATGGAAATCATTAGAGTTCTAAGAAAGAAACAAGAAGATAAAACCCGAATTGAATCTCTTCCTCATCGGATGTCACAGACTTTGTCTCCTCTTTTCGCTCTTCAATCCTCTCATTGGATCTCTAAAAATATTTATTTATGTGTTTTGTGCAGTGTATTAGCCTCCTCTTCTAGTTTTGGACGAACTGATATATTTATAGTAGAGCCTGAGAGTCATAATACATGTTAAAAACCCTAAAAATCAGTTTCCTCGCTTGCGCAGGTTTTCTTCCGCATGGGGCGCTGCGTCACTGAACAGTGGGCGCTGAGGCGCCCAAATCCCTAGAAAATGTATGTAAATGAATATATCTCCTCGAGTAGATGCAAATCGATAAATTATGGGTCTCTTAACTCTTTCTAGATCAAAAGTTATAGCCTTTTTAATTTCAGTGCGCAGCTGATGCTGGTTTTTACTGCTTCTTGAGTCCGATGCTCCCAATATGTCCCGAAACACACGTATTTGCTCTATTATCGATGTTCTAATGCTTCCTATAAATAAGACATAAAATATACTACAAAATACATTAAATGGCTCGAAACATAACAAAATAATAGGCTAAGGATGTCGGAATAAGTGGGTATAAACCACACTTATCAAACACCCCCAAACTTAAGGTTTTGCTAGTCCCGAGCAAAAGATAAAATAAAAACTAAATTCAAATTAACAAATAAAAAATAAATAAATTAACTAAGCCACTTTCGTAGGGATCACGATTGTATTTAGCATATGCAACAAGCCTTTAAACCCCTAGGCGGCCCTAGTGGACGAGTTATAGTCTCATGAGGGCTTACAGAGACGATACCCACAAACGTCATTCACACACAATCATGCAAAAATTAAAACAAATAACAAGGCATAGTCCCGATAGTTGTACATAAAATTTTCCTCAAATAAGGCTCATAAATGAAATTAAAGAACCTTCAAAGTACGCAATTGCAACTCGAATCCAAATTCTTGAATAAATTATCTAAGCTAGATTCACGGTGTGTGTGTGTGTTTAAAGGTTCGGTCACAGCTTGACTCCTAAGTAGGCCAACTCAATGATTTTGTTTAAAAATTAGAATCGATGGGTCAAACCAACCTAGATATCTCAATTATGCTCTATAATTGCTTTATTTCGTGCTCAATAAGGTATGATTTTTCTTTTCTTTTCTTGTCTTTTTTTCTTTTCTCATTTTTTGCCCTCATTTTTTTTCAACTCACCTACCCTTTAAGGTAGCATTTCTCCTCATGGTGGTCCTAATACTCGCCCATGGGTAGCTTCACGCTTATCGGTTATATGTGGTTTATTTTCTTTCTTTAGAGACATTTTTCTTTTTAGCTATACCGTACTTCATAACACTAGCAAATCAAGATAGATATCTAAGCAAACGGTCATTCATCGACATGCAATTTCTTCAACTAGTCACCTTGTCAACTACTTAAGTTTTCACTGATAAAAACCTATTTTTAAGTGCTTACGAGTCTAACATAGATCAACTATTCAAGGCATCAGATAAAAGTAAATCGGGCACTTATCGTTTCTAAAATTTCACCCATAAACAAACAATATTATCACAGGATTTATGCTTTATTATCAAAGACTAAAACAAATTTTTTTTTTTCAATAAATTTAAACAACTAAATAGCAAGTAAACAACATGCACACACCCCCAAACTTTAAACTTGCATTGTCCTCAATGTAAGATAAAAATTTACAGAACAAGAGTGAGCAACAACACTACCGTGCATGGAGTTGATCAGGCTCTTGCTGGTTAGAATTTGGTTGCGCGGGTGTTGTGTGTCTCGTGCTACCTGCGTAAATAACATGCAATTAATGAATAGCACACAATAAAATAAAAATTAAAAATAAGGAAAATAAATAAATGCAATTAAATGCAAGGGTTGCCTCCCCGTTAGCGCTAAGTTTAACGTCTTCAGCCAGACGCAACCACCCAAATGGTGGTCATGGTATCTTCTTCTTATGTATCCACTGACTGCTTTGACATGAAAAAGATAGTTTGGTAACTGTGGCAGTTTTATCCAAATACCCCTACTGCTGCTTGGTTATGGAGGATGCAATCTGCCCAATTTGTGTTTCTAAGGACTTCATTGTGGCCTCCATATTTTCCACGTGTGTCTCAATATTGTTCAGCCTTGACTCATTCTTCTCAAACCTTGCTGAAGTACTAGCAACAAACGTGCTCACGAAATCTTCTAAGGAAGATTTATGCTCAGCTCTTTGATAGTCAAAACCAGAAGAAGGCTGTAAGGTATTCTCTGTGTTAGCATATGACAGGTTTGGATGATAACAGTTAGGCATAAGATTTCCTCTATAGCTGTTGAAGTTCCGATTGTTCACATATTGGACTTGCTCAAAGTTCGGGTTTCCTTCCAATAACTGCATATTTGTAGCTTCCACTGATTCAATAGATGGTACTCGTGGATTTGTCAGGGCTGCTACTTGAGTGGCTAATGTAGAAATCTGAGCTGTAAGTTCCACAAGAGGGTCTACTTCATAAATTCCAGCCACTTTGGTCACCGTTGCACGTTCACTTGGCCATTGATAGTGGTTAATGGCCATTTCTTCTAATAGATTGTAGGCGTCCTCAGCTGATTTCTTAAATAGAGCTCCCCCAGCTGCTGCATCAACCACAGTCCTATTCGAACCATTCAGCCCATTATAGAACAACTGAATCTGGACCCAAATTGCATAATCATGTTGTGGGCATCTTCGTAGTAGATTTTTAAAGCTCTCCCATGCTTCATATAGAGTCTCAGTCTCCATATGCTTAAATATCCTGATTTCTGCCCTCAATTGAGCTGATTTAGCTGGCGGGAAGAACCTCTCAAGAAAGTTTGTGGCCATATCCTGCCATGTCATGATACTCCCCGTCTGTATTGATTGCAGCCAATCCCACGCTTTATCCCGTAAAGAGAATGAAAATAAGCGTAGCCTAATAGCCTCTTTACTCACGTCATTTATCTTTATGGTATCTGCGATCTCCAGGAACATCCTTAAGTGCATGTTGGGATCCTTTACAGCTGCCATTGGTTCTTTTTCAAATTTTCTTTTCTTTTCTTAGTCTCCTCGCAGTTCTTTCTATTTCAGGATCAAACAGGAGCGAATCGAGACTTGTGGATTTTCGCATTTCACTGAAGCACCAAAAGAAAAAAAATCAATAAACAAAATAAAAATAAAAAATAAATACAAAACAAAAATAAACTTAACTAAAAATAAAAATAAAAATAAAAATCTAAATTAAAGCTAAAATTACTTGGTAGTAGTATTAATGTGAATTAAACAAACAATCCCCGGCAACGGCGCCAAAAACTTATTGTGATATTTTTATATCGTACCGCAAGTGTACAGTGTCAAGTTTTAGTATAAATTAGTGAAACAGTGTCGAACCCACAGGGATTGCGTTAACTCGCACTAAGTACTACAATTGATAATCCTAACTTTATTTAGAAAACAATAATAAAGATTTATAATAGATAAATATAAAAACAATAAAATATGAGGAACTAATACGATAGAGATTCTGGATCATGATTTCACCTAGCTGTCGCCTATGTATTTGTCATGTCAATTAATCCATGTTCAGTTATATTGTTTATAAGTCAAGACTCCTAAAATATTCACTCCCTCTCTCGAGTGCCGAGTAAAAATATCATTAACTATAGAGTTCGATATCTCTATAAAAATCCAATAGTTAACAACTCATTACGCGTTATGATTCTATATTAACGACTTCAAATGACTACAGATTCTCTCGAACTCTATAAAACCCTAGGTCATATTCTAGATCCATTCAAAATCCACTCTCTCGAGTGATAGATTCTAAACTTATATCATCATATTTGTGGCCATCAAACACAAAGCATTAAACTCAAAAGAAAATAAATAAATCAATAAAACTTCATAACAAAATTGATAAACACAATACAAGGTTCAAGCATTGATTACATCATTCTCCAGAATTAAGGAGTTAATTCATGAAAAA
Source organism: Zanthoxylum bungeanum (assembly GCA_019454045.1). Lineage (NCBI taxonomy): Eukaryota > Viridiplantae > Streptophyta > Magnoliopsida > Sapindales > Rutaceae > Zanthoxylum > Zanthoxylum bungeanum. Next base: position 67,127 of record SKCR01010869.1, on the reverse strand, counting down.
AGATAAAAAATATAATAAACAGGCCATTAATCTAATGGAAATCATTAGAGTTCTAAGAAAGAAACAAGAAGATAAAACCCGAATTGAATCTCTTCCTCCCCGGACGTCACAGACTTGTCTCCTCTTGTCTCTCTTCAATCCTCTCCTTGGATCTCTAAAAATATTTATTTATGTGTTTTGTGCAGTGTATTAGCCTCATCTTCTAGTTTTGGAAGAACTGATATATTTATAGTAGAGCCTGAGAGTCATAATACATGTTAAAAACCCTAAAAAGCATTTTCCAGGCTTGCGCAGGTTTTCTTCCGCAGGGGGCGCTGCGGCGCTAAACAGTGGGCGCTGCGGCGCCCAACTCCCTGGAAAATGTTGTAAATGAATATATCTCCTCGAGTAGATGCAAATCGATAAATTATGGGTCTCGTAACTCTTTCTAGATAAAAAATTATAGCCTTTTAAATTTCAGTGCGCAGCTGATGCTGGTTTTTACTGCTTCTTGAGTCCGATGCTCCCAATATGTCCCGAAACACATGTATTTGCTCCATTATCGATGTTCTAATGCTTCCTATAAATAAGACATAAAATATACTATAAAATACATTAAGTGGCTCGAAACATAACAAAATAATAGGCTAAGGATGTCGGAATAAGTGGGTATAAACCACACTTATCAGTCCACGACCCTGGGACGTATCTCGGAACTACAACTAATGACGTAGTGGGCCTAGACCCTGGGACGCATCCCAATACCGCTGACAATATGGGTCACGACCCTGGGACGCATCCCAATAACTGCTGATGATGTGGGTCACAACCTTGGGACTAATCCCTAAAACTGATGCTGATGTGGGCCTCGCCCTGGGACTCATCCCCAAAACAGATTCTGATGTGGGCCTCGACCCTGGGACGCATCCCCAAAACTGCTGATGATGTGGGTCACGACTCTGGGACACATCCCTAAAACTGATGCTGATGTGGGCCTCGCCCCGAGACTCATCCCCAAAAACTGATACTGATGATGTGATGGTTCATTCCGACATATTGTACTGCCTCTCACGAGATAATCCTGATAGCTAAACATATTTTCGTCCTCAACGGATGCTTCGCGTCGAAACCAGAGAACCTTCAAAGTACTTAATACATTCAGATTCGATCGTCTGAATGAGTGATCTGAACTAGACTCCTAGTGTGTGTGCGCCAAAGCTCCTACGGAGCTTAATCCTTAAGTAAGCCAACTCAATGATTTTGTCTCAGAGAATTGGATCAGTGGGTCTAACCAACCTAGATGTCTTGGTCATACTCTGTGATTACTTCCTCGTACTCAACATGATATGGCTTTTTTCTTTTTTCTTTTGTCTCTTTCTTTTCATTTTGAACTTTCTTTTTCTTTTACTTTTTATTTTTCTCTTTTCTTTCTTTCTCTTTTTTTTTCGACACACCTACCCTTCAAGGTAGCATTTCTTCTCATGGTGGTCCTAATACTCGCCCATGGGTAGCTTCACGCTTATCGGTTATAGGCAGTCTATTTTTCTTTTCTTTTGATTGCAGAGATTTTTTTCTTTGTTTCCAACCATATCATATATCGTAGCATCAGTAAACCAAGATGGACATCCAGGCAAACGGTCATTCACTGAAACACTATCTCTTCAACTAGTAATTTTGTCAACTACTCAGGCTTCTACTTTTGAGATCCCGTAATCAAGTGCTCGCGAGTCTAGCCGAGATCAACTACTCAGAATACAGATGAGAGCACATCTCACACTTATCGTTTCTAAGGTTTCTCTCCGCAGCAAACAATGTCATCACCGGACATATGTCTGACTATCAAAGATTTCTCTCTCTCTTTTTCTCCTTTTTTTACTCATTCACTCAAAGGAAATCTGTTGTTCCACCACTGATAATGTGGGCTTCGCCCCCTGGGATCCATTCTCGAAATTCATACTGATATGGGCCTCAACCCTGAGACTCATCCCCGAAACTGATACTCATATGTTGCTACTTCTGGTTGACTTCCATTTGCTATTTTCTTCTTTTCTTCTTTGAAACCTGTGAATACAAAACAAAACAACAGAATAAAAACGCGTGCATGCGATGTGTATGTATGCATGTATGGAGGTACTCCCTGTTCATGATGGGTTAGATCTCCATTGTGCTCCTTGGCTCCATGTGCCTACACATGTCTCCGATCGTCCCCTGGATCTGCTTTATAGTTTCCTCCTGCCGGTTCTCTTTTGGTGACTGTTGAGTTCTCTTTTGTCTGAAACCTGCAAACACAAAACAAACAAAACAAAAAAATACAAGTATGTTACATGTATGCATGAATGCATGGATGAATTCCTTATCCCGTTATGTTAGGTCCTCTGCCAGGTCTTCTCTTTCTCAGGCAAAATATTGCTGCAATCTGTCCACGTTGATCAGCTCAGTGAACTCATTCCCTTCCAAATCCAACAGTCTCACTGCCCCATTTCCCATTACTTTCTGCACTATGTAGGGTCCTTCCCAGTTGGGTCTGAACTTTCCTCTTGGGTCTGTCGTCGACGGCCTTGACTGCTTAAGTACCAAATCAGCCTTTCTAATCTTAGTAGGACGCACCTTTTTGTTGAATGCTTGGGCTAGTCTCTTCTGATATATCTGCATATGTTGCAAAGACTTCATTCTCTTCTCATCGAGCAATGCCAACTGTTCAAATCTCTGCGAGGCCCATCCTTGTTCAGGTAACTCTGTTTCTTCTAATACCCTCATAGACTGTATCTCAACTTCCACGGGTAGTACTGCTTCCATTCCATAGACCAAAGAGTAAGGTGTGGCTCATGTTACTGTTCTCACTGATGTTCTGTACCCCCACAGGGCGTACGATAGTTTGTTAGCCCAATATTTGCAGTTTTCTGTCATCTTGGCTAATATCTTCTTTACTGTCTTATTGGCTGCCTCAACTGCCCCATTTGCATACGGTATGTAAGGTGACGACTTCTGATGTCCTATCCCATATCTCTGTAGCATTGCCTTTGTTTCCCCTTGAAACTGAACTCCGTTATCTGTCACTACATGATGCGACATTCCATATCGACATATGATGTTCTGAGCTATGAACTTCGCCATCTGCTTTACTGTGATGTTACGAAATGACTCGGCTTCCACCCATTTTGAGAAGTAGTCCACTGCCACCACTATGAAATGATGTCCATTCGATGCATTCGGTCGAATCTCCCCGATCATGTCAATTCCCTATGCTGAAAAAGGCCATGGCTCTGATAGCCCGTTTAACTCTGTGTGAGGCAGATGGTTCATATTACCATGTGCTTGACAATCGTGACAATGTTTTACCAGCTTTGCACAGTCTGTCTCCATGGTCAACCAGTAGAAACCTTGTCTTACAATCTTGCGAGACAAATTTAACCCATTCATGTGCGGTCCACATACCCCGGTATGTATTTCTTCCATTGCCTTCTGAGCTTATTCTTTTCTTAAACACTTCAGCTGAATGCCATTTGCCTGCCTCTTGTATAGCTCTCCCTTCAAAATCACATACTGAGAAGCCAACTTCTGAATGGCTATTCTGTCTTTTCTACTTGCTCATTCTGGGAGTTCTCTGTGTTCCAGGTATCGCTGAATATCATGGTACCAAGGTTTTCCGTTGTCGATCTCCACTTCCAAAAATCTTTCTATCTCATAAACTGATTTGCTTGTCGTTGTCAACAACAGAGGTCTCATCACCATTGGCCACAGCGGTGGTCAAAGCTTGCTACTGTTCGGTGATCTTAGTGAGATTAGTCTCCAGCTGATCCATACGAGATCCCTCGTTAACTGATTCGCTCATGTTTGCTAACAGCTTTTTGATGAGTCTTCCCTCTTACCCCTAACCCAACAGATATCTATGATGGCTTTTAAGACACAAAAGGTTAACATGATGCGTGTATGCATGAGATGCGTGCGATGTATGAGATATATAAGTCGGCCTCTTGTCATTTTAAAGCTTCAATCACATTATTGCAAGGTGCAAACTTGTCCCAGTTGAAAAGGCCCAACGGGTTTACACCTTTGCGATAACATGGCTAAACAACTTCAAATGATAAGGGGCCTAAACACAGGATGGCCCATCGGCATTTTAAAAGCTTTTGGCCCAATTGCCGCAAAGCACGGAATCATCCCAGTTTAAATGGCCCAACAAGCCCATACCTCATGACAAAAAGTCCAACTAAATCCAAATGAAAACGGTCCTAAACGCAAGCATAACAGAATAGTTTCTATTGGTCCTACAACTACAGTTCATAGGTGGGTTTATAGGGTTATAGAGAAAGGCTCCCACTGGCGAAGGATTGCCCAAAACTAGGACTCCTCACTCAAGGGTTCGAGCGACCAAGTGAGCGCACCTTTTTTATACCTTAAGGTACGTGCCGACGAGTTGTGGTGTATGACTGACTATCAAATGGATTTCCTATTGTAGATTCCCTAGAGGGAGGGTGGAGCGAACTTTCTTAAATACCCAAGCCTCTTAGGCTCTTATCGCCTTGGTGACAGGAATAAACAACAAGTCCTCCAAATTAGTCCATCACAGTAAGCTTCGAGTGAATGATTATCTAGGTGCCTTCACGGCTTTTCCCTTCAGCGATAGAAAGGTAGTGAATGAAGGAAGGGACCAAACCATTACCAAGCTCTAATGATGCCTTTGATTAAACCCTTTTCAACCCACGGTAGACACGATTAACTAAAGCACAAATCACAATCATTACAAGACATTATTTCGGGGCCGATTCTCTATCTCCAGTGGAGTCGCCAGACTGTAGGACACATAAATCGGCGACGCATGCTGTTCTAGGCTCGCGGCCTAGTTGGGAGTACGGAGTAGCCCACGGGGGACTAAACTGGAGAATAAAGGAGTCTCCACCCGGTGTGAACCGGGAAAATGATTTAAGGCCGCACACACCCCTCGTAAGGGAAGACCTCAAACCGTTGGGTTTGGAATGATCCCTTACTTATGCCACTTGTAATGAAATGATTTGTGCGATAACTTAACCGAATCTACACAATATACATGTTCAAGAGTAACCTAGATCTAGTTCGCATTCATGAAAGTAAATCATACATCTAAGTTTGCATGCTTTAAAAGTAAGTCATCATAATGGCAAACATACAATACCACACAATGAACATGTTGAATTATCAAACATAAAAAATAAATAACAACCTAAACATAAAGGTAAATTAAACTCCTATAGCGAAAGAAAGTAACTAAATCATGCTTAAAAAATAACGTACTAACGGCTAAATTATGCTTAAGAAATAAATAACCTACTAGACTAAATCATGCTCACATACAAGGTTGGATGAAACGAAATATGTTTGTCTCTCAAGTGGTGGGTGGTATTGTATCCTGAGTGCAGACCGCAATATTGTCCATTCGAATTCGGCTACAAAATTTACGTCCGGGTTTCCATCTGAAATACCGCAAGAGAGAACACATATTCTGTTCATCCGAAAATCACATCATGCACCAATCCATAATACTCATGCGAAATAAAGTAATAAAATAAATAAAAAATAAAGGATAATGAACAAAAGGGGTTCCCTCAGGTCTAACCTCTTTTTTCGTCTCTCGAAAGTGCTGGTTCAACATTTTCCTTCACTGTTCGCTATTCGGGCTACTGTTTTACTCCGTTTTACGGTTGTTTCTAGTCGCGGTATTGGCTCACTATTTTGTGGTAAAGCGGAACTGTTTTGGCTTACGGTTTATGGGTTTTATGAGGCATTTTCTGGTGCAACTTTGCGATAAAATCTGGACTGTTTCAGGGAATATTTTCGGTGATGTTTGGGTGCAGAACTGGACAGTTTTCACGGTAGTTTGAGGGGTTGTTTTGAGGAAGTTTGCGGTAGTGGGTTGGGACAATTTTAGGGCTGATTTTCAGTGATGTTTGGGGTGCAGAACTAGACAGTTTTCACGGTATTTTGAGGGGAGATTTGCGTGCAGGTCAGGGGTGTTTTGAGGGAGATTTGCATGCATGTCAGGGTGTTTTTAGGGCAGTTTAGGCGTGCAGGTCAGGGGTGTTTTGAGGGAGATTTGCGTGCATGTCAGTGGTGTTTTGAGGGAAGTTTAGGCGTGCATGTTAGTGATGTTTTGAGGGAGATTTGCGTGCAAGTCAGGGGTGTTTTGTGGACAGTTTAGGCGTGCAGGTCAGGGCAGTTTGTGGGGGTGATGTGTGACAAGGAGGGATGTTTCTTGGTGTGTTAAACGACAATGGGCAAGGGTTTTCTTCTTTGTGTTTTCGTGAGAATGAGCTAGGGGTTTCAAGGTTGGGTTAAGGCTTCTTTTTATAGGCAATGGGTTGGGGTTTACCTTGTGTGAAAAGGGAAAAGATTTGTGTAATTATGAAAGATATTTTTAATTAGTGTGCGATAGGGAAAAGTATTTTATTTAGGGAAGTGATTAGATATGATTTTATTTGATTTGTTTTATTTAGGTATGTAATTTAATCGAATTAGGAAAACATTTGATGTGATTTTATTTGTATCTTTTAATTAGGTAATGTGATTTGTCTTGATTTTAACATGTGTTTAATATGTGTTTTTGTTTAATTTGGAAGGTGATGGGCGTGAATGGACTCATTGGGCATGAATGGACTCCTTGGGCGTGTATCAGAGGCAGTTTTTAGGGGTATTTGGGCGTGTGTTTCAGAGGCAGTTTTCAGGGGCATTTGGGTGTGTCTCATAGGTAGTTTTCAGAGGCTGACTTCAGGGGCTAGTTTGGACGTGTTCAGGGGCTGACTTCAGGGGCAGGTTTGGGCGTGTTTAGGGGCTGACTTCAGGGGCTAGTGGATGAAGGCTAATGGCGTGAGTGGCTTGCGGGGGTTTTGGGTCAAGGATAAGTGGTTTGCGGGGGGTTTTTGGCCGAGGATAAGTTTTAAAACAGAAATCCAACAAGCAAACCCGAGGCTAAGAAAACGAATACAATCCAACAAAGTACTGATTTCTGACTTTTCCCTTCCGACGTCCGTTTCCCACGACTTCCATAACTTAAAAGGTAGTGTCTCCATATGAGACTCATCATTGGGACTTACATGCAAAAATGCAGTGCCTACAGCCACATTGTGTTTGGGACCTCTATCATTTGAAATTATTTAGCCACATTATCGCAAAAGTGTAAACCTGTTGGGCCTTGTCAACTGGGACAAGTTTACACCTCGCGATAATCTGATTGAATGCTTTGAAATGATAACGAGCCAACTTGTATGAAAACCTTGATGGGCTTAGAAGGTCCATACATGATCCGAATATGCCAGATACATGAGTCCGATATCCGCACTGGCTTTCATCCAAGAAGGGTACGACTTGTTATGCATGTTTGTATACTTTTGGATACCTCCAATTTCGTCTCCGCCACAGCTATGATTTCCGAGGGTCCAATTCATTGTTTCTAGACAATGGCACGATCCCCATAATAGGCTTAGTCAATCTTGTAAATTGGCGGTCTTTGTCTTTTACTGATAAAAATGGAATGATGTAGCCAATGTTCACCCATGTAGCATTGGAGAGAACGATTTTGTGTACCCCACAGTGGTGCAAAAAATGAGTCATACCTAGGGTAGAAATGGACTTACCACGGGTGTGGGAGGAATAAGGTCGGAAGGGTATATGATGTTTTGATAACCACATGCATCTCATGCATCGCATGCATACACGCATCATGTTGACCCCTTGTCTTAAAAGCCATCATAGATATCCGTTGGGTTAGAGAAAAAGAAAGACTTGTCAATAAGAGGTTAACAAGCATGGATGTGTTAGGCAGCGAAGGTTCCCATATAGATCAATTGGAGACCAACATCACCAAAATTATCGAGCAACTACAAGATTTGACTAATGTAGTGGCCAATCTGACAGTACCCTGCACAGTGGGAACATAAAACAATAAGGATGGAAGGCGTGAGGAGCCCCCGAATAGGGTGAGCAAAGAAATCCCTATTTTTTATGATGCATGGCTGAATATGCCACATGAAGGATAGTCGGGCCTCAGGAAGAGTTACAGAAACTCAGAGAACAAGTAGAGTCAGTTACCCGCAAGATGAAGGGAAAACATGAAGATATATTAGACTATGATGCGATGAATTTTGAAGAATAGCTGCCACCCAGTTTAAGATGTCTGACATGGCCAAGTCCAACGGAAGCAGAGATCCTAGAGTCCATCTCTGACAATATGTTTCAGTGATGAGTTCAGTGAGTTTGTCGAAGTGTCAGGTGCAAAAGATGTTCGGGATGTCACTGGAAGGAGTGCCCGTAGTATGGTATCATGGCCTAGAGAGAAAGGTCAGGGATGACTGGAGCGCATTAGCGGAGGCCTTTCTGATGCAATATATCACGGACATGGAGATAGATTTTTCGCTCCGTGACCTAGAAAACACCAAACAGAGGCTAGAAGAGACCTTCAAAGATTATGTGGATCGCTGGAGAAGCAAGATCTTGAAAATAAAGACACGACCCTCGGAGAAGGACCAGATTAAGATGATCATTAAGGGCACCAAGCCCTCCATTTATAACAAGATGAGAAGGATGACCTCCATGATTAGTGACTTTCGACAGTTAAGGGAAACTGTCTTGGATATCGAGGAAGAGGAAGCCGAGAATCGAAAGTTTTACGGCCAAAATAGAAAGACCATTAGGGGGCCTTCAGGGACCAAGCTCGCTCCTGCTGAGGTCGCCGCCATCAGAAACATATGATTCTCCAATTTTGGTAGACCTTTGTCAAAAGTCTTTGAAAAGCTGAAGAGACAAAGACTCTTAAAACCTTTAGAACCTAAACCACTTCCAAACCATGTGCCATGCCACCTCGACCTAAACCTATACTGTTATTACCATCAGTAAAAAGGCCACAAAACTGACAACTGCACCCGCCTTAGGCATGAGATCCAAGACCTCATTGACACCCATAAGATATCTGACCCGAAAAAAGAACAACCCACCACACAAGGAAACCCTCTACCCAACTACCACTCTGTTCCACCACTCACCTACATGATCAACTCCGGCCTGCCTGAAAGCTTTATCCTCCAAACTCTCAACCACCAAGCTTCTTGCATGGGGATATGGGATAGCAGCAGTGAAGATGAAACAGAGCAGAAGGTAAAGGGGATGACTCGCAGTGGATGTTTTTACAGTGATTTAACGGAGAAAGGCAAAGAAGTGTGTAGGACACAAAACTTGGGCGACGTATGCTGTTCTAGGCTCGCGGCCTAGTTAGGAGTACGGAGTAGCCCGCGGGGGACTAAACCGAAGAATAATGGAGTCGCCACCCGGTGTGAACCGGGAAAATGAGATTTAAGACCGCACTCACCCCTCGCAAGGGAAGACCTCAAACCATTGGGTTCGGAATAGTCCCTTACTTATGTCACTTGTGATGATATGATTTGTGCAATAAACTAACCGAATCTACTCAATGTATATGCTCAAGGGTCACTTAGGTCTAATACGCATTCATCAAAATAACTCATAATCTATGTTTGCATGCTTGAAAGTAAGTCTTTAAACGGCAAACACAATATCACACAATGAGCACATTGAATCATTAAACCAAAATAAACAAATAATTATTTAAACATAAACATAAACTAATCAAAATATCATGCAAAAAAATAACGTAATCATGCTTTGAAAATAAATAATAAACTAGGCTAAATCATGCTTAAATAACAAATAAATAACCTACTAACTACATCATGCTCAAATACAAGTTTGGATGAAACGAAATATGCGTCTCTCAAGTGGTACGTGGCGTTGTATCCCGAGTACAAATCGCGCTACCGTTCATTCAGATTCGGCTACGAAATTTACGTCCGGGTTTCCATCCGATATACCACAAAAGGGAACACATATTCCACCCATCCAACATTCACATCATGCCTCAACAAACGACTCTCATGCGATAATATTTCAAAATAAACAAAATAAACAAAAGATAATAAATAAAAAGGTACCCTCAGGTCTAACCTCTTTTGTCGTCTCACGAAAGCGCGTTACACGGCCGTTGGAAGGGTGGATGATCCGCAACTCTTTCGGTTTACTAACTCAATGTCTTTCCTCGCTGTTTCGTTGTTCGGGCTATTATTTTTAGGGTATTTTCTGGTCACTATTTTGGGTTAATTCGGGGACTATTTTGGGCAGTTTTTAGATGCAGTTTTGGGGGTATTTTGCGTGGACTGTTCAGTGAGGTGTTTAAGGATGATTTGTGCGGCAGTTTTTGGGCTTCTTTGTGCGACAGTTCTTGGCTTATTTGGGCTGCAGTTTTTGGCTTAATTGTGCGTGATTTCCTGTGGTTTATTGTGGGGGGCTAGTTGCATTTGAAGGGCTATTGGTGAGAATTGTTGAAGGCTGTGTGGAGTGGCTTTTAGATGAAGCGGTGAGTGTGTGGTTAGGCAATGAAGTGGCGTGGCTTTTAGATGAAGCGGCGAGTGTGTGAAGGCTATGAGTGGACCAAGATAGGCGTGGCTAGCTAGGGGTTGTTGAAGGTGGCAATGTGTCCGTGAGTGGGCTGGTGATGCACTTGTGGTGTGAAGGCGTGGAGGCTAGGTGATGCGCTTATGGCGTGAATTTATGGAGGCTGGGCATGTGATGAGAGGGTTCGTGAGTGAAAGAGTTTGGAATATTAGGGTTGATTTCGTGATAATGAGCCAGGGTTTGAAAGGTGACTTTAAGGGTTCTTTTTATAGGCAAATGGATGGGGCTTTCCTTGTTTGAGAAGGAGAAGGATTTGGGCATTAATTGGGAGATATTTTTAAATATTATGTGATAAGGAAAATCTTTTAATTAGGGAAGTGTTTTAATTTAATTTGATTTCTTCTATTTTGATTAGGGATATGATTTGATTTAATTAGGAAGGTGAATTATTTAGATTTATTTAATTTAGGCATGTGATTTATTTAAATTAGGAGGGTGATTTAATTTGATTTGTTTAATTTAATTGGATTTAATTTAATTTGATTTGATTTAATTTGTGACATATGTTTTAAATGTTTTAATTATTTGGATTGGTCTTTGGTGGGTTTGGTGTGTGACTTGCGCGGGTTTGGGCTAATGATGTGTTTTAAAACAGAGGTCCAACAAGCGAACCCGAAGCTAAACAAGCGAATTAAATCCAACAAAATGTCAATGTCTGACTCTTCCCTTCCGACGTTCGTTTCCCGCGGCTTCCACAATCTAAAGAGGTAGTGTCTCCATACGAGACTCATCATCGGGACTTATATGCAAAAATGCAGTGCCTACAGTCGCCCCCACTTTGATGGGACTTGTGCAGTGTGTGACAATGACAATCCTATCAAAGTTATGCAATGCATTTTTACTTACCTGGGTCGCCAGCTTTCGCTTGACTTGCCTGTTGCTTTGAACTGAGTTGATGTGGTGGTGAAGTGCTGCGACCCCAAGGTTCATCCCTGCAAGATGCTGCGATCTCTAGGGAATCACTACCGAACTTAACAGATATGAGGTGATCCATTTCTGAACCGTCTGTGGACTTTATTCTCGAGTTGTGTAGAGAGTGGGCTTTGTTCCCTGGGCTTTATTCCCGAACTGAATGTGATGGCGAGGTGCCTCGACCTCTAGTCTTTATTCCCGAACCACCTATGGGCTTTGTTCCCAAACTGTATAGAGAGTGGGCTTTGTTCCCTTGGCTTTGTTCCCGTTGTGTTGAATGTGATGGCGAGGTGCCTCGACCTCTGGGCTTTGTTCCCGAACCACCTGTGGGCTTTGTTCCCGAACTTTGTAGAGAGTGGGCTTTGTTCCCATTGTGTTGAATGTGATGGCGAGGTGCCTCGACCTCTGGGTTTTGTTCCCGAACCACCTGTGGGCTTTGTTCCCGAACTGTGTAGAGAGTGGGCTTTGTTCCCTGGGCTTTGTTCCCGTACTGTGTTGAGATAGGGCTTTATTCCCAAACTGTGTTAAGATAGGGCTTTATTCTCTGGGCTTTGTTCCCGATTTGTGTTGATTGTGGGCTTTATTCCCGAAATGTTGATTGTGGGCTTTATTCCCGAATTGTGTTAAGATAGAGCTTTATTCCCCTGGGCTTTGTTCCCGAATTGTGTTAAGATAGAGCTTTATTCCTCTGGGCTTTGTTCCCTGAACTGTGTTGAGTGTGGGCTTTGTTCCCGAGCTGTACTGAATGTGGGCTTTGTTCCCTGGGCTTTTCCTCCCGAATTGTGTAGAGAGTGGGCTTTTTTCCCTGGGCTTTGTTCCCATTGTGCTGAATATTGGCTTTGTTCCCGAACTTACTGAATGTGGCTTTGTTCCCGGAGTTATGTTGACTGTGGGCTCTGTTCCCGAACTGTGCTGAGATAGGGCTTTATTCCCCTAGGCTTTGTTCCCTGATTGTCATATCCGGAAAAACTAATATTGATGCTGATGTGGGCCTCGCCCCCAGATCGCCATACCCGGTAGAACTAATATTGAACTAATATGGGCCTTGCCCCCAGAATGCCATACCTGGCAGAACTAATATTAAACCAATGTGGGCCTCGCCCCCAGAGTGCCATACCCGGCAAAACTGCTACTGATGATGATGCGGTGGGCCCTCGACCCTGGTACGCATCCCGGAACTACAACTGATGATGCAGTGGGCCCTCGACCCTGGGACGCATCCCGGAACTGCAACTAACAACGGGGGCACCTCGACCCTGGGACGTATCCCAATACCGCTGATAATGTGGGCCTCGCCCTCAAACTGATGATGTAGTGGGTCCTCGACCCTGGGACGCATCCCGGAACTACAACTGATGATGCAGTGGGCCCTCGACCCTGGGATGCATCCCGGAACTGTAACCGACAACGGGGGCCATCGACCCTGAACCGGTACTAATATGAGCCTTGCCCCGGACTGATGCTGATGTGATGCGGGCCTCGACCCTCGGACTCATCCCCAATACTGATACTGATGTTGATGTGGGCCTCGCCCCCTAGGATTTCTTCCCGGATTCATTCCAAAACTCTGCTGATATGGGCTTTGACCCTGGGATTCATTCCCGGATTCATTCCAAAACTCTGATGATGTGGGCCTCGGCCTTGGGTTCATTCCAAAATTCCACTGATATGGGCCTCAACCCTGAAACTCATCCCCAAAACTACTACTTATATATTACTGATTCTGGTTGGCTTGTCTTTTCCGCTTTCTCTTTTTCTTCTTTGAAACCTGTGAAGATAAAACAAAACAAACACAAAAAAAGAATGCAAAATATGTTATGTGTATGCATGCATGCATGAATGAATTTCCTATTCCGTTGGGTTAGGTCTTTCGCCAGTTCTCCAGGTGATTGCTCAGTCTTCTCTTTGGTCTCATGGCTCAATATCTTGTTATGTCCCGGATTCACAAGGTGGTACACTGGTCGCCCCCAGTTTTGGTTTAGCTTTCTGTTGTCCGCTGTTTGCACTTGGTCAAGATGAACCATATGGTGGGCCTTCCATATCATCATATTATATTACATGCTACGAAATAGTCCCAATAGTTATACATATCATTGTCCTCAAAGAATGCTCAGTAATGAAACCAGAGAACTTTCAAAACACCCAATGCAACTCAAATCATAGTCTTTGAATAAGTGATCTAAGTCAGACTCAAAGTGTGTGTGTGCAAAGGTTCTTTCACAGCTTGATACTTAAGTAAGCCAACTCAATGATTTCGTTTCAAAAATTGGGATCGATGGGTCAAACCAACCTAGAAGTCTCAATTATGTTCTGCAATTGCTTTTTCGTGCTCAATGTGGTATGGTTTTATCTTTCTTTTCCTTTGTTTTTCTTTTTTTCTTTTCATTTTGAGCTTCATTTTTTTTTCAACACACCTACCCTTTAAGGTAGCATTTCTCCTCATGGTGGTCCTAATACTCGCCCATGGGTAGCTTCACGCTTATCGGTTATAGGTGGTTCAATTCTTTTCTTTAGAGACATTTTCTTTTATTTTCAACCATACCACACATCATAACACAAGCAATCAGTATAGACATCTAAGCAAACGGTTATTCACCGACCTATAATTTTTTCAACTAGTCATTTTGCTAACTACTCAGGTTTTCACTGCTAAGAACCACTATCAAGTGCTTACGAGTCTAACATAGATCAATTACTCAAAGCATCAGATAAAAGCACGTCAAGGGTTTATCGTTTCTAAAGTTTCACTCTAAAGTAATCAATTTCATCATCGGACTTATGTCTAACTATCAAGGACTAAAAACAAACAATTTTTTTTTTCTTTTCTTTTTTTTTTCTCTCTTTTTTCTTTTCTTCTTCTTTTTTTTTCTCTTTTTTTTTGAAGGCCCCCCCAGTGGTCTTTCTATCCTTGTCGTAAGGTTTTATGTTTCTCGATTTCCTTTTCCTCGCTATCCATGTTTGCTAAACTCCTCTTGACAATTCTTTTTTTCTTCTCTAACCCAACGGATATTTATGATGGCTTTTAAGACACGGGATTAACATGATGTGTGTATGCATGAGATGCATGCGATATATGAGATATAATATGCATGTGGTTATCAAAAGCATAAAGGGGCAACTTCTATAGGATATACAATTATGGTTCTCCTGCGGGTTTACGGGAGTGCAGACAAAGGCTCTCGCTGACGAAGGATTGCCCACAACTAGGACTCCCCACTCAAGGGTTCAAACGACCAAGTGAACGCACCTTTTTTATACCTCACGGTACGTGCCAACGAGTTACGGTGTGTGACTAACTGTCGAATGGATTCCCCATTGTAGATTCCCCAGAGAGAGGGTGGAGCGAACTCTCTTAAATACCCAAGTCTCTTAGGCTCTTATCGCCTTGGTGACAGGAATAAACAAATGAGTCCTCCAAACTAGTCTATCACAACGAGCTATAGGTAATGATTATCTAGGTGCCTTCATGGCTTTTCCTCGAAAGGTAGTGAATAAAGAAAGACACTAAACCATCACCTAACTTTAACAATACCTTCAATTAAACCCCCTTAACCCACTGTAGACACGGTCAACTAAAGCACAAATCATAAACATCACAAGAAATGATTTCGGGGCCAATTCTCTGTCTCTAGTGGATTCGCCAGACTGTAGGACACAGAACTTGGGCGACACATGCTGTTCTAGGCTCGCAGCCTAGTTGGGAGTACGGAGTAGCCCGCGGGGGACTAAACCGAAGAATAATGGAGTCGCCACCCGGTGTGAACCGGGAAAATGAGATTTAAGGCCACACTCACCCCTCGCAAGGGAAGACCTTAAACCATTGGGTTCGGAATGGTCCCTTACTTATGTCACTTGTGATGATATGATTTGTGCAATAAACTAACCGAATCTACTCAACGTATATGCTCAAGGGTCATTTAGGTCTAATACGCATTCATCAAAATAACTCATAATCTAAGTTTTCATTCTTGAAAGTAAGTCTTTAAACGGAAAACACAATATCACACAATGAGCACACTGAATCATTAAACCAAAATAAACAAATAATTATTTAAACATAAACATAAACTAATCAAAATATCATGCATAAAAATAACGTAATCATGCTTTGAAAATAAATAATAAACTAGGCTAAATCATGCTTAAATAACAAATAAATAACCTACTAACTACATCATGCTCAAATACAAGTTTGGAGGAAACGAAATATGCATCTCTCAAGTGGTACGTGGCGTTGTATCCCGAGTACAAACCGTGCTACCGTCCATTCGGATTCGGCTACGGAATTTACGTCCGGGTTTCCATCCGATATACCATAAAAGGGAACACATATTCCACCCATCCAACATTCACATCATACCTCAACAAACGACTCTCATGCGATAATATTTCAAAATAAACAAAATAAATGAAAGATAATAAATAAAAAGGTGCCCTCAGGTCTAACCTCTTTTGTCGTCTCACGAAAGCGCATTACACGGCCGTTGGAAGGGTGGATGATCCGCAACTCTTTCGGTTTACTAACTCAACGTCTTTCCTCGCTGTTTTGCTGTTCGGGCTGTTATTTTTAGGGTATTTTTTGGTCACTATTTTGGGTTAATTCGGGGACTGTTTTGGCCAGTTTTTAGGTGCAGTTTTGGGGGTATTTTACGTGGACTGTTCAGTGAGGTGTTTAAGGGTGATTTGTGCGGCAGTTTTTGGGCTTCTTTGTGTGGCAGTTCTTGGCTTATTTGGTCAGCAGTTTTGGCTTATTTGTGCGTGATTTCCTGGGGTTTATTGTGGGTGGCTGGTTGCGTTTGAAGGGGCTATTGGCGAGAATTGCTGAAGGCTGTGTGGCGTGGCTTTTAGATGAAGCGGTGAGTGTGTGGTTAGGCAATGAAGTGGCGTGGCTTTTAGATGAAGCGTCGAGTGTGTGAAGGCTGTGAGTGGACCAAGGTAGGCGTGGCTAGCTAGGGGTTGTTGAAGGTGGCAATGTGTCCGTGAGTGGGCTGGTGATGCGTTTGTGGCGTGAAGGCATGGAGGCTAGGTGATGCGCTTGTGGCGTGAATTTATGGAGGCTGGGCATGTGATGAGAGGGTTCGTGAGTGAAAGGGTTTGGAATATTAGGGTTGATTTCATGATAATAAGCCAGGGTTCGAAATGTGAGGTTAAAGGTTCTTTTTATAGGCAAAGGGATGTAGGCTTTCCTTGTTTGAGAAGGAGAAGGATTTGGGCATTAATTGGGAGATATTTTTAAATATTATGTGATAAGGAAAATCTTTTAATTAAGGAAGTGTTTTAATTTAATTTGATTTCTTCTCTTTTGATTAGGGATATGATTTGATTTAATTAGGAAGGTGAATTATTTAGATTTATTTAATTTAGGCATGTGATTTATTTAAATTAGAAGGGTGATTTAATTTGAATTGTTTAATTTAATTGGATTTAATTTAATTTGATTTGATTTAATTTGTGACATGTGTTTTAAATGTTTTAATTATTTGGATTGGGCTTTGGTGGGCTTGGTGTGTGACTTGCGGGGTTTGGGCTAAGGATGTGTTTTAAAACAGAGGTCCAACAAGCGAACCCGAAGCTAAATAAGCGAATTAAATCCAACAAAACGTCAATGTCTGACTCTTCCCTTCCGACGTCCGTTTCCCGCGACTTCCATAATCTAAAGAGGTAGTGTCTCCATACGAGACTCATCATCGGGACTTATATGCAAAAATGTAGTGCCTACAAAGTGCTAACAGAAGGCCGAGAGGTAACGGAAAATACAGATAACATTGAGGGGGATACTGTGTTGCGTCAATTGAAGAAGACACAGGCACAGGTGAACATATGGGAGTTATTATGCGCCTCTCAAGAGCACATGCGTGCCATGATAGAAGCTTTAAGCAAGATAATGGTACCTAAAGATGAAAACCCGACAATGTTCACAGGGTTGGTACAAAAAGAGGGTAGGGAGATGATAACATTCTCTAAAGAAGAGCTCCCGATGGAGGGGAGGAATCACAACAAGGCGCTATTTATAAAAGCGGAAGTAAGAGGCAAAAATACATATTGTGTGATGGTAGATGATGGATCATCTATCAATGTGTGCCCTTTGAAGATTCTGTCAAGGTTAGGTATGCAGACAACATATTTAAGCCCCTCCAGCATGACTATCAAAACATATGACGATAGAAAACGGGGAGTCGAAGGTACTTTCATCACAATAGTCAAAGTGGGCCCGATAGAAGATGAGGTGTAGTTCACAGTGCTTGATATCCCAGCTACATTTGCTTTGTAATTGAGGAGGCCATGGTTTCATAGACTTGGGGGCGTGCCATCCACTTTGAACCAGGTTATTAAGTTCCCGCATGGAGAGGAAGTCGTCACCATCATGGCAGAAGTAGACAATATTGTGGCTGCTTTACACATACAGCCTTTCACAAGGTTCCAAGTGGAGGCAAACTTCGAAGAATGGGTGGACACTAAAGTGGCTAGAATCATGGAAATAATGAAATATGAGACGGGCACAGGTTTGAGTGCTAGAGGCCATGGAATAAGAGCACTGCCAGATTTCAAGGAACAGACCACTAGGAAAGGATTGGGGTATGAATCCGATGGGAATGAACCGAAGACTAAGAAAAAATGGATGAAGCTGATAAAATACTTTGTGAAAGCCAGAGGATATCAATGAGAGCCTGAACCCATAGAAGTCAATGGGATCATAGTACCGGGATTCAAAATCTTCAAGGATTTAATGGGCAAAGAACCACAGGCATAGGAAGTTGCAAAAGAGGAAGATAAATGGGAAAAAGAACTACTATAGTTGGAGAATCTGACGCTCGAAGAAAGCAAGAAGACGGAAGAATACAAGACTGCAAATTACGAATATGTTTATTTTCCTGACTTATTTGATTGTAATCCTTCATTTATTAATAATAAATACATTATTTTGCTTACTTGTTCGAGTCTTTTTCTGTTAGTCTGCATCATAACATGCATGACATGAGCATATTTGACATTGACTCAACAAAGACAAATGCATTTAATCTTGGTACATGTGAAAACCCTAAGGAAATTTCAGTTGCAAGTGAGGTTACCTCTGATGAGCGGAAAGAATTAGAGAGAATATTAATAAAATATGCAAAAGTATTCGTCTGGTCCTATGAAGACATGCCAGGAGTGGACATGGGTATTGCCCATCACATGATACCAATTTATCCGAACATGAGACCAGTAAAACAAAAGCTCTGAAGAATGAGGCCATAATGGGCCGAAAAGGTTAGGGAAGAAGTCAAGAAGCAGATAGATGTGGGGTTCTTAGAGGTGGTGAAGTACCCCGAGTGGTTAGCCAACATTATGCCGGTACCGAAGAAGGATGGAAAGGTCAGAATGTGCGTGGATTATAGGGACATCAACAAAGCTTTCCAAAAGAATGATTTTCCCCTACCCCATATAGACGTGTTGGTGGATAGCGCTGCTCTATCTGCTATGTACTCGTTCACGGATGGATTCTCAGGATATAACCAGGTCTTATTGGTCGAAGAAGATAAGAATAAGACTGTCTTCGTCACTGAGTGGGGTACATATTGTTACAAGGTGATGTCGTTTGGACTTAAGAATGCAAGAGCCACTTATCAACGAATGGCCACTATATTATTCCATGACTTGATGCATAAGGAGATTGAGGTATACGTGGATGACATGATGGTTAAATAAGAGATGAGGGCCAGACATATAAAAACACTGGAGAAATTCCTTCAAAAGGTTGATAAGTACAACCTCCGACTCAACCCCAAGAAGTGTGTGTTTGAGGTAATATTCGGGAAGTTGTTGGGGCATACGGTAGGAATGAGAGGGATAGAAGTGGACCCTGAAAAGATCAAGGCAATTACCGAGATGCCCGCACCAAAGACATAAAAGGAAGTTAGAGCTTTTCTCGGGAAAATCCAGTATATCACTCAATTCATTGCCAAGCTAACATTAGTATGTGAACCCATCTTCAAGCTGTTGAGGAAAGCCCAGCCTGTGGAGTGGAATAGGCAATGTCAATAAGCTTTTGACAAAATCAATGAATACTTGGTTAAACCGCCCGTCCTGAAACCTCCAAGGTCGGGCAAACCCCTGGTGTTGTATTTTGCCATAGAACTTGAAGCGCTGGGGACGATGATGGTACAGGCAGATGAGACAGGGGTTGAACATGCAGTCTACTACCTCAGTAAGAGGATGCTTCCATATGAAGCCCGCTATCAAGAGGTGGAAAAGATCTGTTTGGCGGTGATATGGGATTCCCAAAAGTTGCGTCATTACTTCCAATCCTATAAGATATAAGTGGTAGCAAAGGAGAATCCCCTAAAGTATTTACAGTCAGTACCCTCACTGGTAGGGAAGTTGGGCAGATGGTTGATGTTGCTGACGGAGTTTGATATAGAATACCTCACCTCTAAGGTAATCAAAGGGCGAGTCGTAACGGAATTCTTGGCATTACAACCCATAGAATGAGATCGGTATAAGTTTGAATTCCCGGACGAGGAGGTTCAAGCCATAACGGTTCGGGGGTGGAAAATGTATTTCGACGGGGCGGTGAATTACAAAGGAGCTGGAACAGGAATTGTGATAATAATCCCCGAAGGAGAAATCGTACCTATGGCCAAAAGGTTGACATTTGGAGTAACCAACAACATGGCCGAATTAAAGCATGTGTTTTTGGACTAAAAGCACTAATAGCCCTAGGATCTAGGGACGTAGAAGTTTATGGATACTCGATGTTGGTAGTTCGACAGATGCGAGGAGAATAGGAATTGAAGGAATACCGGTTGAGACCCTACCTACTCCATCTTTGGAAGTTGGCACAGGCTATCCCTAACTGTAAATTCCAGCACTTGCCACGAGAAGAGAACCAAATGGCAGACGCACTAGCCACCCTAGCTGTAACTTGGGAAAACCTGAAAAACTGGTAATGAGACCCTTTGTGCTGACAAATGCTAGTAGACCCAGTTATGAGATAGAGATAATCTTGGAAGTAGAAGTCAACGATGGGAAGCCGTGGTATTACGACATTCTGTAATATCTAGAACATGGGGAATTCCCAGAAGGAGCCGGTAAGAAAGATAAAATATCCATTCAGAAATTGGCTTCCCAGTATGTGAGTTTGAGAGGAGAGCTGTACAAGAGACAAGCCAATGGCGTCCAGCTGAAATGTTTAAGAAAAGAAGAGGCTCAGAAGGTGATGGAAGAGGTGCACGTTGGAGTATTTGGACCGCACATGAATGGATTGAATTTGTCTTGCAAGAAAGTGAGATAGGAATTTTACTAGTCGACCATGGAAGCTGACTGCGCAAAGCTAGTGAAGCACTGTCATGATTGTCAGGCACACGGCAACTTGAACATCTACCGCCTACGAAATTGCACCGACTATCAGAACCATGGCCTTTCTCAGCGTGGGGTATTGAAATGATTGGAGAAATCAGGCCACATGCATCAAATGGACACCGCTTCATAGTAGTTATGGTAGACTATTTTTCAAAATGGGTGGAAGCCGAGTCATTTCGTAATATTACGGTGAAGCAGATTGCCAAGTTCATAGCCTGTAATATAGTATGTCGATACGGAATGCCACATCACATAGTGATGGATTAAGTATGTCCAATTTCAGGGAGAAACAGAGGTGATGTTGCAGAAGTACGGGATAGGGCATCACAAATCATAACCTTACAGGCCACAGGCTAATGGGGCGGTGGAGGCGGCCAAAAAAACCATAAAGAAAATACTATCTAAGATGATAGAAAGTTATAAAGATTGGGCTGACAAACTGCCATATGCCCTATGGGGGTATAGAACTTTGGTGAGAACGGCAACGAGATCCACACCCTATGCTTTGGTTTACGGGATGGAGGCAGTGTTACCAGTGGAAATAGAGATACAATCAATGCAGGTACTAGCAGGGGAAGGATTGCCTGAGCAGGAATGGGCCTCGCAGAGGTTCGAACAACTTGCATTACTGGATGAGAAAATGATGAAGGCATTGTACCACATGCAGCTATACCAGAAAAGGTTGGCCCGTGCGTTCAACAAGAAAGTGCGTCCCACCAAGATCAGGGAAGATGGTCTAGCGCTCAAGCAGTCGAAGCCACTGATAATGGACCCAAGGGGAAGTTCAGGCCCAATTAGGAAGCGCCCTACCTAGTCAAAAGGGTGATGGGGAATGGGGTAGTGAGACTGTCAGATTTGGAAGGGAACGAGTTCACCGAGCCCATCAACATGGACAGACTGAAATAATACTTTGCATAAAAAAGGAAGGCTCGTTGGGTTGAAAATCTGCAAAGGACAGCCCAAGCAAAACATAGAGCATGAGTGAGCAAGAAAAATGGTTAATTGTAAAATCTGTGAGGAAAAGTTAGCGACAGAGGTATCCTTGCAATGCAGTTCATTATTTCCTTCATATGTACTAAGAAATAATACAAACGCCTTTATTGAAACAAACGTTCAAGATGTTCATAGATTGCATAAATCCCAGCTAACCGGGAAAGATTAGAGTCAAGTAATTACAAATCACATGTTTTGTTTCTTAAATGCTGGACCAAGGTCAGGAGATCTAGGAGAATGAGCGTCGGGAGGCCCCAAGGCAGCGACAGGCCACGTTCAACGCTGAGACCATTTGGTCTGGAAATGGTCCAAGAGGCGGTGAGACAATGGCCCACTTTGGAAAGTGCGCTGTCCAGGGACAGGGTGATAGAGACACCCATATTATCGAGGAACCCTGGTGGGAAGATAGAACGAGCTGGAGTATAGACCGGGAAGGGGTATGTAGTGCCCGAGGAAATCCATGGTGATATGACTAAGACGCCACCAAAGACACATCCACAAGATGTTTACAGTAGTAAGACGCAGCAGCCACTCGTGCCATTCCATATAAGGAAGGTTTTTCTTCATTAAGGCCCGAGCAAGGTGGTGACGAGGGCCATAAATAATAAAGACAGGAGTCGGAGGAGGAACAATAAGCCTTAACTTCTCTTGCAACAAAATAAATAAAATAAAAGAAATAAAATAAAATAAAATAAAATTTTAGCTCGCTAGGTTGAAAACCTGAAAAGGCGACCCAGGCAAGATAGAGCAATCCGCTAGGTTGAAAATCTGAAATGACAGCTTAGGCAAAATATAGATAGAACCTGCAAAACAAGGGGACTCGCAAGAAACCGGCTTACAGGATGGTACTTTATCCTGTCTAAACCATGAAGCGTCTTGGCCAAGATAACGGTGGAAGGATCATGACCACATCAGATTCCCACGATGATGTACAATAAACGATAGTCGCCTCTTATACTATCACAACCCATCAAGAGGTATTGGGCCAATATATAGAATAAGACTACACTTCTCCAGGGACGAGGCCCTACCTCAATCCTGGAAGATACACATAAAATGACCTATAACTCAATGGACGAAGAACAAGGCAGTATCTTTTCCGTATCTTCAGGACAGCAAAAGAAAACTTCGAAGGCTTCCCGAGGGTATTGATATTGGAAATGCGACATCGCCGGAAGGGTAGTAGGAGAAAAATGCAAGCCGAGAATGGCAGCAAACTCCTCAGAGAGAGGGCATATTTTGAAATCTGGGAATCGGAAGACATGATTTTCAGTATCCCAAAAAGATGAGGCCGCTTTCAAAAAGGCGTAATCCATCTTGACCCGGTGCAGGTAGCGAAGAATAGAAAGCTGGGCCAAGTCTGGGGATGACCAGTCTACCACCCCGTGAATAAGGGACACAACAGGATCTTGAGCCATGGGACCAAAGAGAACGGAGCAATCACCGGAGGAGAATTGGCAGAAGGAAATTGTGTTGGACAATTATGACCCATAGCGTCACTATTTATACAGATCATGGTGTTGTTGTACAAATTAACTATGTGACAAAGGAGATTGCACTCTTATCATTTGTGATTAGATCACCTAGATGTATAAATGATGAGAGGTCCTTGTGATTTGTTCCTGGACGAAGAATGATATGAGACAGTGTCAGTCCACGTAGGATAAATTATTAAATATCCCTAGCCAGAGCATTATCTCGAGATTGGACATCGATAAATGCGTAAAAGACTAGTATTACACTTGTGCACGTTGTGAGGGCACAACGTCATAGTTCTCATATATTTGAGTATAGGATACCCATGCAAGTGTAATAGGAGGTTGTGTTTTACCGATGGTACGGAAAACAGCTTCGCTCTGGATAGACCTCATTGGAATTCCATTGGTAGTATGACTATGTGTCTATGGAAGTCCGAAATCAGGGTAGGTGTATTTGGTCTTAACCTAAGACTTGCACCGCTAATACTTGTGACAATCAATATACTTTGGTTGTGGTCGTCCAGGGCTTTAACAGGTTCTGTGTACGCCAATGCTGGGTATATTGAGAATCGTAGTGTGTTGGGTGTGATGTCAAGATGGAAGTGTCACTCCAGTCATATGGAGATGATGGTCACGTAAGATACGGGACTGGTTCTCTTAAATGCTGCAGCTATCGGGATATTATTACTAGGTCATGTTTATCCGATTATAGAGACTAGTCATCAGACATCCGACATGTGCTCCGTACGGGGCAGACACAATTCCAGCCTCATGCCTAGCACGTGATCATTCGATACTAGACAGAAATACGCAATACTACGTATACTACGCCTGATACAGATCCTTTATTCCTGTAAGGATATTTCCGGAGAATTGGGTAGGCATGGCGCTTTGCTAGAGGCCAACCTTGTCTTGTAAATCGGTATAAACGTAGTACGAGGTACTTACGTGTTCGGATAGTCCGACGACCGAATTTACTACCAACATATCCGGGGATCTCATGGGTCGCTTCCCAAAGATTCACCGATGATGTATGACTCGCACTCTTAATTAATCTGGGATTAATTAGAAGAGAGAGAAAATTAATCTGGGATTAATTGCGGAGATATTTTATCTGGGATAAAATATCAATTAAAGAGAGATAACGATTAATTTGGAATTAATCGATAAATTAATATATTTGATATGTTAAATGAAATTGGATTTCGACGCGGAATTAAAATTAGATTTTATTTCGGGTGAACGAATTAATTTAGAATTAATTCTTTAGCGATGTGAATAGTGATTTCGCTAGACGTAATCATTTAATTACGACGCAATGGAAAATTGGTTAATTTGGAATTAGCGAACCCCATCCCGAGATTATTTGCGAGCGCATTCACATTTTGAATTCGAGTGCGGCACGCAAGTCAAATCAAGCGTCAAATCGCTAGTCGCATCAAGCGTCAAATCATTAGTCACTTTGAGTGATGTGACTTGACAACTTGATGGATTGAGTGATGGAAGTGGTTGGTGCTATTATTATTTGACTTTTTGAAAGGCAAATGCACATGAAATGAATGTGAAATTCAAATGTGTGTATAAGATACACAAATTTGGAACCAAAACCAACTAATTCTCTCTTCCTCTCATATCTCTCATCTCACGCCTAAGGGGCTCCAAATTGCTCACTGGTTTCTCCAAAAATCGAACAGTGAAGGGAAGCATGAGTGGATTTTGTGGCAAGGTGATAGGGAAGTCCACCCATAAGCCGGGAATCGTTTGACGAAGCTTGGAGCTCAAAATTTGGAGGTAAAAACTGAAACCAGTGGCTGTGATCTGCTCACTGCCGAATGCAGTCCAAGGCAGAAAATGGAGTTTTGTTGCTTGTCGCGTCGCTCAACCGATCGATGTGAGTATTCTGCAACTTCTTCGATTTGTATTCGCACATATTTCATGCTTATTATTGATCTTGGGACCTTAATAGAAACCAACAATGGCATCTAGAGTAAGGTTTGAGCATGAAAAGTTTAGGGCTTAAAATTTAGGTAATTTGTATTTGAGCATGATTTGAATGAATTGGATGTTTGAGTATGCTTAATACATGTTTAATTGAAGTTTGATTTGATCAATTTCAAGAAAATTTATTTGGAACAATTTTCCCCAAAATTGGAAGGCTTGGCCGAATGGTGCCCTAATTTGTTCTTGGTGATTTTTTGATTTTTTGTTCATTGGATGAATTGGAAATCATTCGAGAATGTTGATTTATGTCGATTGTGGATTTAATTGGATTGAAACCAAATCGGATATAATTTCCCACCATTGCCAAGACTTTGAGCATGTGAATAGGGTTTGATTTTAATCAAAATGTGTTGGACATGTGATGATGTAAATGAGCATGATTAATTATATAAATTGATGTTTTAGAAATGTTAATTTGGGTCATTAATCATGATATACACTTTAGGTTAATTAAATGTGAAATTGGATTTTTGTATTTAATTAATTGGGCCTTAAAATTGGATTTGGGCTTTAATGTTGTAAATGGGCTTATTGGGCTTTGTTGTACAAAGTTGGGTAAAGGCAAATTGGATTGGATCCAACTGGACCCAAAACCGCATCCATAAAGCCCAAATGCGACTTAATGGACCTTTAAAGTTTAATTGGGCCTAATGGGCCAAGATTGATCTCTAGGCTTATGGGGTAACTCCCGGATTGGATTTTGATTATTCAGTTTGACCCGAGTTGACCAAAAGTCCACGCCTTAAGAAATTAATTAAAAGCCCATTGGACTTTAATTAAATTGACGTTGGACGTTAATCGGGCTTTGAGACCCGTAGCGATTAAATTTGTAATTTAAGTCGTAAAAGTTCATTAATAAAGTGTAGTATTTAATTTGGAATTAAATATGCGATTTAGAATTGAATGCATATTAAATTGGATTTAATGATGTAGTTTAATTTAATTCGAGAATTCATACTTTGAGTACTTATTCGCTAAAACGAGTTTGACTCGAGCAAAATCAAATCGTTGTTTGAACATTGGATGATCACTAATTAACAGATTAATTAATTTGATTAGATTGATTTATAACATGCTTGTGTGAATACATGGTTGCGATGCATGAATAATGTATATCGGATGGATATTAGATGGGTGGGACAATTTTAGAAATTGTTGTAATTATTAATTGGACCTGTGAGTCCAGCCTTATACCTCTATATTCTTTGTATTCTCTTCTCACCTATTCCCCTCAATGTAAATGAGGTTTCTTTAGAAGTGTAGTGTAACGGGTAGAAGTGATACTTGTGCTAGCGGGATAGAGAAAGGGAGAGATTTGATCTAGGATCAATGTGTAAAGTATCCATCCGCATATCATTATTATTTTATTATACGCGCTTTATTATGTGTTTAGAATGCATGTTTAAGGGTGTATGATGATGAGACCTTAACAAAGATAATAAATTAGTTGCCAATTTGCACACGAAAAACCCTTGCAAAATATTAAGCGTCTTTCCTTCCATTGAGTGATTCTCACTCAAGATCCGAGACTGGCATTGGCTTGTTGGCCAAAGTCAAGGCCTTTTTCCGACGAGAATGTGTTTGAATCACGAGAGCTTTGTTCCATATTGGTGTCTTGTCCAAGTTGTGGTTTGTTGGCCAAAGTCAATACCACTTCTTGTCCATCGACATTGATTACGAAGCTTTCCATGGTCAATGGGTCGCGCTTGACTGGGATCACTAAGTTTGTTGTGCCAAAGCCAAGGCTTAGTTGATTCAGAGGAAAAAGGTTAGGTAATAGATTGGATGTATTGGCATATATAAGATATATATTTCGGACTTGGATGTCCCCCTACCAGATCTAGGAATTGAATTGGATCTAATTGATCTTAGAGATCTACCTAGTTAATTATCATACAATTTGTTGGCCAAAGTCAAGATTGTGTGATATTTAACGGGATCCTAGCCCACTAGGAAACACGGTTTCCCGAGTACTCAACAGAGGGTTAGAGGCTCGCTGAAAAATAGTGGGAGGCAAGAATTGAATTTGCAATACTCGTTTAATTACTTGCCATACGCGCTCAAACAAATATCATTCGTCGTTATAAATTAAATGTTAGTTGGACTAATATTTAAATTGTTGTTTTAATAAATAGTTGGACTATATATTCAAACTATTCATTTATAAATGATTTTATAATTGGATTATAGTAATCAATATAATTGAATTTAATCTATTAAATTATAGTTGATTAAATCGTTGGACTATTGTAATCATTATAATAAATAGTACCTAAATCGTTGATTAAATAGTTGGACTATTAGAATCAAGATTAAATGAAAGATTGACATTTAAAACATAATCCTAGGGAAAATGTTTTTAAATGGTTTAATTTTCAAATTGGGAATAAAATTTCAGGATGGTCCTGGAAAAATAATAAGTTAGTTTATTTGATAAAATAACATATTATGCCTAAGCCCGGAGTTAAGCAAATAGTAGAGCATAATCTTTGGAAGATTTATGTGATGATAACTTTAGTGCTTAATCCATTAAGCTTGTCGCAGTAGACTCCTTAATTTCTGAATCAGAACTAAGAATTAGATTCTTAAAGTATGATAATGAAATTGAAGGATCTTCATAAATATATGATTAGATTTTAGAAGTACTAAAATTGTAAACATAACTTTTGGAGAGTTAATGGCTGTTCTCAAGGAGACAAAGTCAAAGTTTACAATTAGGCAAGTAGCGCAAGGTGCACCTTACTTCGATATTCTAGAAGGCCAAGGCTTGGCCAAATGCGAAATCATTATAGTCTTCTGGGAAGATAAAGGACATATCCCAAAATGTCTGCCTTAATTGTGGCGAACGGGATCGCGGTAGCGTGACTGCCATTTGGACAAAGCAGACATGAAGGAATTGAAGACGAGCAAGGCTCTGACTTCAAATATATTTGTCAACATTATGTTCACTACTAGTATTAAAATTAGATTTTAAATACTTAGTGTGGTACATAAATATATATTGATGTTCAGAATCTGTTTTGAACAGGATACTGACTTCAATTGAGATTTAATCTGCGAATTGGAAATGGGATGAAAGTCGTTGTTTTAACCATAGATACCTAACTTTAGGAACTACCCTCTGGTGTGTACCTAAGTTAGGGAACTGTTATAATGTAACTAGATTGACTAGATACATTATCTCTATATCAGTGTATAACCCGTTGCGGGTGTACCTTTATATTCTAGAACACTAAAGTGTTTTATTTTATAAAGATGATATTGAGATAAACACATTAGATGTGAATAACAAAATTTATATTTTGAACATAAATAAATCTCAGATATATAACATGACAAACAAATAGCTCAAACTGATTTGATCAGGAACTAATTTGTGACATTGTCGTCTGGGACATAATTAAACAAGACTCGTATATCCGCACTTTTGAAGAGTGGGTACTCGGACTAATTTGATTCCATTCAAATAAAGTCAACGAATCTAGTTTATTAGGCAAAGTGCCTATAACACTATTTACTTGGTAAAAGTGTAACTGCCACCGATCTGTTAGCCCTAGTTCATAGTGAAGAAAGTGGGCCCATCTCTAGCTAGGCTAGAAGTGGATATGAATATTTCGTGACCTATACGGATGTGGCATCGCGTTATGGTTATGTGTTTCTTTTGAAACACAAATCAGAAACTTTTACAGTTTCGACACGAAATAGACAAACAGATCGGCTAAAGTATTAAACCGTCACAGTAAGACCGTAATGGAAAATACTTAAGCAATAAGTTTCTAGTATACTTGAAAGAGTATAGTATTCTTTCAAATGGGGACTCCTCCCGGAACACGTCAGTTTGACGGTGTGTCCGAACCAGAGTAACCGAATCTTGTTGGACATGATAAGGTTAATCATGAGTCGCTCTGAGCTACTATTTCCTTCAATGGATAAGCTTTAAACAGTGCAAGAACTTATTTTGAATAAGGTTCCATAAAAATCTGTTTGACAGATATCATATTAGATATGAACGGGAAAGAAACCGGGTTTCACATTCCTGAATATTTGGGTATGCTAGGCATATGTTTGGATGATACCAAACTAAAACCCAAATTGGATAAGTGCTAATTGTAGGTTATCCTAGGGAAACCATAAGTATTGTACTTATACATCTTACAAGAGAACAATTAGATTGTTGCTCACCATGCGGTTTTCCTGAGAGGAATACCGATATGCAGTGGTAAGTGGGAGGATAATGAAACTCGATGAAAATCGGAGTAATACTATTCCAGGCACCGATTCCTAATGGAACACATAAATAGTTCATCAAGGATGAAACTATTACCAATAATCTTCGAATACACAAGAACCGCGTATGTCAGAGAGAGTTAGAAAACAACCTGGGGTATGGTTTTCTGATCTCACCTCGTAAAGATGTTAATCTTTTGAGGCATACTAACTGACTACGTATGAGGAAGTGATACAAGGTATCGACTCCCTATTATGACAAAGTGTCATGAGTCCGAAATGGATTCCATGTATATCAACAAGTTTGGATACTAGTTGATGTACCGTAAGGCATTGCGCCTATTGGTACTTATAAGTCTTCAAGGAAGACATACATGGAAGGCAACATACCAACGTATAAAGCTAGGCTTTTAGCGGAAATATATCGTTATCAACATTGTGTTGATTATGATTAAACCTTTTACATGTTGCCACGGTAAATCCATTTGGATAATGCTTGCTAATGCTACATGTTTCATGTATGAAATATGTCAGCTTTACGGGAAAATCACTTTCCTGAAAAGGAAACCTTTTGGAGGATGTTTATAACATCCTGGCGGTTTTGTCGTACCATAACAAGCAAACAAGGTTTGTAGGTTATTCGATCTATGTTTGGATTGATGCAAGCATAGGTTCTTGGAATTGTCATTTTGATGTGATCATAATGGTTTATGATTTAATTGAAAACGAAATGATTCTTGTGTATATAAGAGGGTTAGTGGGAGCGCACTGACAGTGGCTGTCCTATAAATAATGATAATACGTCATTTCTTGGAAATGATATTCCCATAAAATAACTATCGGTGAAAGTTTGGCTTTCGAAAACTCTTCGTGGAATTGTACATTGAAAAATGTACGCTACCTGGTGTCTCATACGCTTTGAGCATATGAAGTCACAAACAGGCCAATCCAAGTGATAGTCACTGGTTTGATGTTAAGAACATCCGTTAGTATCTCAGAGATCTAAGGATGCTGTCTTAATCTATGGAGAAGAAGAACTTGAAGTGACTGGGGTCACTGTAGCAAGTTTCCTAAACCGATAAGGCGACTATAAGTCGCAAAACGGTACTATACAGTTTGAATAACAGTACAGTGAGCTGGAAATCTTCCAAGCAAGATACTGTTACCGTATAAACAACAAATGTGGGTTAATTGCTGCAGCTGAGGCGGCAATAGAAGCTTTCTGGGTCGATAAAAAAATCTAATTATATTAGATATAGTTCTGTCAGCAGCTGAGCTAGACATCAGCACAGGCTAAAGAATTAATGGTCTCATCAATGATCCAGATATATACTTCGATATTCATCTTATTCGTTCGGATCATACATCGTGACGATGTGATGATCGAATAAATCGCATCAGATGATAGTCATTCAAATCTGCTGACGAAAGCCTTTTCTCAGCAATTTGAGCCAACCGTACATAGTTCGGGTGTAAGACACTCGAGTGACTGGCTATAGGCCAAGTGGGAGATTGTTGGACAATCATGACCCATAGCGTCACTATTTGTACAGATCATGGTGTTGTTGTACAAATTAACTATGTGACAAATGAGATTGCACTCTTATCATTTGTGATTAGATCACAAAGATGTATAAATGATGAAAGGTCCTTGTGATTTGTTCCTGGACGGAGAATGATATGAGACAGTGTCAATCCGCGTAGGATAAATCATTAAATATCCCTAGTCAGAGCATTATCGAGATTGGACATCGATAAATGCGTATAAGACTAGTATTACACTTGTGCGCGTTGTGAGGGCACAACAGCATAGTTCTCATATATTTGGGTATAGGATACTCATGCAAGTGTAATAGGAGGTTGTATTTTACCGATGGTACGGGAAACAGCTTCGCTCTGGATAGGCCCCCTCGAAATTCCATTGGTAGTATGACTATGTGTCTATGGATGTCCGAAATCAGGGTAGGTGCATTTGATCTTAACCTGAGACTTGCACCGCTAATACTTGCGACAATCAATATACTTTGGTTGCGGTCGTCCAGAGCTTTAACAAGTTCTGTGTATGCCAATGCTGGGTATATTGAGAATCGTAGTGTGTTGGGTGTGATGTCAAGACGGAAGTGTCACTCCAGTCCTATGGAGATGATGGTCACATAGGATACGGGACTGGTTCTCTTAAATGCTGCAGCTATCGGGAAATTATGACTAGGTCATGTTTATCCGATTATAGAGACTAGTCACCATACATCCGACATGTGCTTCGTACGGGGCAGACACAATTCCAGCCCCAGGCCTAGCACGTGATCATTCGATACTATATAGAAATATGCAATACTACGTATACTACGCCTGATACAGATCCTTTATTCCTGTAAGGATATTTCCGGAGAATTGGGTAGGCATGGCGCTTTGCTAGAGGCCAACCTTGTCTTGTAAATCGGTATAAACGTAGAACGAGGTACTTACGTGTTCGGATCGTCCGACGACCGAATTTACTGCCAACATATCCGGGGATCTCATGGGTCGCTTCCCAAAAATTCACCGATGACGTATGACTCGCACTCTTAATTAATCAGGGATTAATTATAAGAGAGAGAAAATTAATCTGGGATTAATTGCGGAGATATTTTATCTGGGATAAAATATCAATTAAAGAGAGATAACGATTAATTTGGAATTAATCGATAAATTAATATATTTGATATGTTAAACGAAATTGGATTTCGACGCGGAATTAAAATTAGATTTTAATTCGGGCAAATGAATTAATTTAGAATTAATTCGTTAGCGATGTGAATAGTGATTTCACTAGGCGTAATCATTTAATTACGACGCAACGGAAAATTCGTTAATTTCGAATTAGCGAGCCCGAGCCCGAGATTATTTACGAGCGCATTTGCATTTCGAATTCGAGTGCGGCATGTAAGTCAAATCAAGCGTCAAATCGCTAGTCGCATCAAGCGTCAAATCATTAGTCACTTTGAGTGATGTGACTTGACAACTTGATGGATTCAGTGATGGAAGTGGTTGATGCCATTATTATTTGACTTTTTGAAAGGCAAATGCACATGAAATGAATGTGAAATTCAAATGTGTGTATAAGATACACAAATTTGGAACCAAAACCAACTAATTCTCTCTTCCTCTCATCTCTCTCATCTCACGCCCAAGGGGCTCCAAATTGCTCACTGGTTTCTCCAAAAACCGAGCAGTGAAGGGAAACATGAGTGGATTTTGTGGTAAAATCACAAGTGCTAGCACACTTACGAGACATGTGAAGGTGATAGGGAAGTCCACCAATGAGCCGGGAATCGTTTGACAAAGCTTGGAGCTCAAAATTTGGAGGCAAAAACCGAAACCTGTGGGCTGTGATCTGCTCACTGTCGAATGCAGTCCAAGGCAGAAAATGGAGTTTCGTTGCTTGCCGCGTCACTCAACCGATCGATGTGAGTATTCCGCAACTTCTTCGATTTGTATTCGCACATATTTCATGCTTATTATTGATCTTGGGACCTTAATAGAAACGAACAAATTGTAAGCAGGCCAAAGGAGGCGACCAAAGCTTTTTATAGGCAAAGGGCACCAAAGGCTAAAAGGATTCCTAAAGGGGTGAAAAAAAACCTCTACCGCAAGGAATGCCTAATCAAGGATGACATCAAGCCAATAGAACAAAGAAACCCCATCAGAGTAGGGAATGCATCCATGCATACATACACACATGTCGCATACACATAATTTTTGTTTTGTGTTCGCAGGCTTTGAAGAAAAACGGTGAGGATGAAAAACTCCAAGAATGAAGAGGAACCTCGCTAATGAGGATGGGAAACTCCAAAGAATGGAGAAGAACTCCAAGAATGAGGACGAAGAACTCCGGGAATGGAGAGGAACTCCGAGAATGGATAACAACCTCGGGAATAAGGACGAGCAACTCCAAGAATGGAGAAGAACCTTGGGAATGACGATGAGCAACTCCAAGAATGGAGAGGAACCTCGGGAATGAAGACGAACAAAAGAGCCTCAAGAATGTGGATCGATCAGGTAAGTAAAAAATATATGCATGACGTTGATAAGGTTGTCACTGTCACACACTACACAAACCCTATCAAAGTGAGGGTGACTGTAGACATTTTATTTTTTGCATGAGCCCGATGATGAGTCTCGTATGGAGGCACTACCTGAAAAGTTACGGAAGTAGCGAAAAACGAATGTCGGAAGGGAGGAAAACCTCCAAAATTAGCACCTCATCAGATTCGAACTCACTAGCCAGCCTCAGATTCGCTCAGTCAGCCTCTGCCTCAAACCTTAGCTTCGGACCCACCATGCAGCCCAAGCAACTGGCCTATGCAGCCCACGCAATCGGCCCATGCAATCCACGCGGCCCAAAAACCCCATGCATAATCTTCCCAAATACGATAAAATCTCATTAGTTATGAGAGCATTAATATTTTCCAATTTAATGAGATTTTGGGATCCCATCCTTACCAATTTAACAAGATTTGAGATCTCCTCATCACCAAATTTATAATATTTTATTCCCAAAATAATTTGATAATATATTTCCCAAATAAACATGATTTGTTTCCCTATTTGGAGATCTCTTCAAATCATTATAAAAGGGAC
This sequence comes from Zanthoxylum bungeanum, assembly GCA_019454045.1. NCBI lineage: Eukaryota > Viridiplantae > Streptophyta > Magnoliopsida > Sapindales > Rutaceae > Zanthoxylum > Zanthoxylum bungeanum. The sequence continues at coordinate 33,081 of SKCR01010869.1, read as the reverse complement.
CAAGTCATAATCAAAGGGGGGGACCGAAAAAAAAGGAGAAAATGGAGAATCACCGAGAAAAATGGAGGTGGCAAACCAAAACCAAAACCAAAAAATGGAAGGAGGAGAGAAATGAGGGGATCACCAAAAAAAACAACAAGAAAAAAAAGAGAATCACGGGAAAAAAAAAAAAGACCGAGAGAGAAAAAAAACAAGAAAACCAGAAAAGAAAAAAAAACAAAGCAGCGTGGAAGCAGTGAACCAGCAGCGTGACGCAGAGACCTGGACGTGAACAGCAGCGTGAAGAAACCAGAACGGAACCAGCGATGTGAAGCAGAAATAGAAAACAAAGCGACCAGCGGCGTGAAGCAAACCTAGCGAACCAAGCTTCGATCCTTCCGGCGACGGCCTAACGCACTTCCGAGAAAGAAACTTAAAGGGCACCCATACCATATTTATTTTTAGTTCCGGACGCTGCATGCCTGGCTTGACGTGAAATACGTCCAGCCGGGTATGCGAAGCCCTACATCAAGAATGGCCAAATCTCTGGCCGAATCTCCTCTTTGGAATTTTGTTATTTATTTTTATCTATTTATTCACTTTTATTATTTTATTTTGTTTATGTTTATGATTATACGTTTATACATTGTTATATTATTTCACGTCTATTTTTTATGTCCATTTACATTGCATTGATGATTATGTGTGTTATTATCCCTTGCGGTATATCAGATGGAAACCTAGACGTAAATTCCATAGCCATATCTGAATGGACGGTAGTGCGGTTTTTACTTGAGATACAACTTCACATGCCACTCGGGAAGTACTCATAAATGCGTTAAGCTCTTTATTTATATTTTATGCATTTTTACTTCTTTAGTTATTCATTTTGCATTATGTGTGTGTGATTAATTATTTATATTTCATTATACTTTTCCTCTTCTTTACATTTTAAGTCGTTCATATTAATTTATTTCATTAACCAGTCGCCTTATATTATGCATAAGTGATTTAATTATATCTTTGCGTGGAGCCATATTATTTCTATTAATGTTTTTGCGTGTGCAAATTTGTGTTTATTTGAATTACCATGCATGAACTGCATAAGACTTGACTATACCATTGTGTGAACCCGTACATTATACTGGCATAAGTAAAGGACCATTCCGAACACAACGGTTTGAGGTCTTCCCATATGAGGGGTGAGTGCGGCCTTAAACCTTTCCCAGTTCACACTGGATGATGACTCGTGCATTCTCCGGTTTAGTCCCTCACGGGCTAATCCGTACTCTCTACGGGTTGCGAGCCCAACAGTGTCGTGGTCGCCGAACATTATAGGCATAGCGGTAAACCCCACTTCGCTCCTACAACAGTTCTAATAATAAAGCTACATCTTCCACTTATATTATTGAGTCATAAAATGTATGGCTTAGGAGGTTAGGACATGTTAATTATGATACAATGCGTAAATTAATTAACATGGACCTTATACCTAAATTTACAATTGATAACCAACATCAATGTGAGGCATGTGTTGTAGCAAAAAATGCATAGAGCATCATTTCATTCCATAGAATGAAATTCTGAACCCTTGAAACTTATACACTCTGATATGTGTGATATGAATATTGTGCAAACAATAGGCGGTAAAAAATACTTTGTCACTTTTATCGATGATAGCATAAGATTCTGTTATGTTTATTTGCTGAGGAGTAAAGATGAAGCTATTGAGAGCTTTATACACTATAAGAACGAAGTTGAAAATCAACTTGGCAAGAAAATCAAAAGAATCAGGAGTGATAGAGGAGGTGAATATATGTCACCATTTGGTGAATATTGTTCCAATCATGGAATTATTCATGAAACTACTGCTCCTTATTCGCCTAAAAAAAATGGGATTTCTGAGCGTAAAAACCGAACGTTGAAGGAAATGATGAACGCCATATTGATAAGCTCTGGTTTACCATAGAACTTGTGGGGGGGAAGCCTTGCTTTCCGCCAACTACGTTCTGAGAGAGCTACCTCACAAAAGATTGGACAAGACATCATATGAATTGTGGAAAGGTCATGTACCTTCCTACAAATATCTGAAAGTGTTGGAGTGTCTCGCCAATGTAATGGTTCCTAAACCTAAGAAGGTTAGAATAGGACCCCAAGACTGTTGATTGTATATTCATTGGATATGCTCACAATAGTAGTGGTTCCTAAATCTCTCACTTTCTCTCTCCCGCTAGCACTTGTATTACTTCTACCCGTTACACTACACTTCTAAAGAAACCTCTTTACATGGAGGGGAATAGGTGAGAAGAGAATACAAAGAAATAGGAGATAAGGCTGGACACGCAGGTCCAATTTAATAAATCAAATTTATTACAATTTCCAAAATCGCCCAACCCGACTAATATCCATCCGATATACATTATTCAAACATCACAACCATGTATTCATACAAGCATGTTATCAATCAATCAATCAAATTAATTAATCTTGATTATTAGTGATCATCCAATGTTCAAACAAAGATTTGATTTTGTTCGAGTCAAACTCGTATTGCAAACACGTACTCAAAGTACAATTTCTACGAATTAAATTAAAAACATAATTAAATCCAATTTAATACGTATTTAATTCTAATTCATTATTTAATTCCAAATTAAATATTACACTTTTATTAACGAACCTTTACGACTTAAATTCCAAATTTAATCGCAACGGGTCTCAAAGCCCGATTACATCTAATGTTTTATTTAATAAAGTCCAATGGGCTTTTAATTAATTTCTATAGGCGTGGACTTTTGGTCAACTCGGGTCAAACCGAACAACCAAAATCCAATCCGGGAGTTACCCCATAAGCCTTTAAATTAATTTTGGCCCATTAGGCCCAATTAAATAATTAAGGTTCATTAAGTCATAATTGGACCTTTGGATTCGGTTTTGGGCCTAATTGGATCCAACCAATTTGCCTAAACCCAACTTTGTTACAACAAAGCCCAAAAGCCCAATTACAACCCAACAAGCCCAATTTCCAAAATCAAGCCCAATTAATTAACTTATAAAATTCCAAATTTCACAATTAATTAACCTAAGTGTAATACACAATCAATTACCCAATTAACATTTCTAAAATATCAATTAGCCTAATTAATCATGCACTTTAACAACCAAATAGTGTCCAACACAATTCAATTAAAATCAAACCCAATTAACATGCTTTCAAGTCTCGGCAATTAGGGGTTTTTTCAATTCGATTCGGTTTCAATCCAATTGAGTCCACAATCATAATTTCCCAAATCAATTCAATTCATCCAATGAATTAAACAACAAAATCACAAAGAATTCAATGTTCTTTAAAATCGGCCAAGCCACTTTAAAAGGGAAAAATGTTCCAAATCAAAATTCAATCCAATTGAACTTCAAAACAACATTAACCAATTGTTTTAAGTCATCCAATGATCAAACAAAACAAAATTACCAAGACATTAGGTTCTTCCAATTTTCGGCCAAGCCTCCAATTTGGGGAAAATTGAATCCAATCCAATTTCATGAAATTAATCACACACAATCTCAATTAAACATGTTCTAAGCATACTTAAACATCCAATTCAATTAAAACATGCTTAAACACATTTTGCCCAATTTCAAGTTTCAAATTCAACCTAAGAATTGGGGAAAATTGATCTAATCCAATTTTCTTGAAATTGATCATGCACAACTTCAATTCAACCTCATTCAAGCATAATGCATCAAACAATTCAACCAAATCATGCCTAAATCGAGTTTACCCAAATTAAAGTTTTGACCAAAATTTGCAAATTGGGGAAAATCAATCCAATGATTTTTTTGTCAAATTGATTACATATATCTCAAATTAGATCATATATAAGCATTCTTACACAATCAATTTGTCAGAATCAAGCCAAAATCAAAAAGCCCCAAATTTGCCAAGAACCCTAATTTCGGATTTCATGCATCAATGGCTCTAGATACCAATGTTGGAGTTTAATCAAGTCCACAAGATCACAAACAATGCATAAAAACCACATATGAACACATCAAAGGAGGTGGCGGAATCAACTCACATTGAATTTCGGTTTTGATGTTTGAAGAACAAGGTGCGATTTTAAGCTCCCTCCAAGCTCGGCAATGGCTTCCAAATGCAGTGGACTGCACGGTTTTGGGCGTTTTGGCTTCCTCCATGTTCGGCCATGTGAGACTCCATTGAAGCTCCAAGCTTCAAGCTTCCTTGCTCAAGAAGATGCTTCCCTATCACCTATGTATGCCTCCTAGAGTGTGCTAGCACAAGATTTAGCAACAAAAATGGTCATCTTGCTTCTCCATTTGTTCGGCAGAAAACGCAACAAGAAGAAGAAGAAGAACGGTCCAAGACCGAGAGAGAAGATAGAAGGTTTTTGGCTCCATTTTTTGCCTAAAACGTGAATGCCAAAAACAAATGAGAGAGAGTCACGTGAATGACCAAAAAGTTTTCCAAAAAACCGTGTACATCACATGGTCCAAGAGAGAGAAAATGATTTTTATATACATATATCTTTATTCCATTTACCAAGTAAATGAATAAAATATATATACACAAGTCCTATCAACTTTCAAACAATCACCTTTCTATATTCACATCATGTCACTTTAATAAAGTGACAACATGTCATATCACATCACTCAAAGTGACAATTGATTTGACGCATGATGTGACAAACGATTTGACGCTTGATGTGACTCGCGTGCCGCGTTCGAATTCGAAATGCGAACGCGCTCGCAATCACTCTCGGGCTCGGGTTCGCTAATTCCAAATTAACGAATTTTCGTCGTGTCGTAATTAAATGATTACGCCTAGCGAATTCACTATTTACGTCGCTAACGAATTAATTCTAAATTAATTCGTTCGCCCGAATTAAAATCTAATTTTAATTCCGCGTCGAAATCTAATTTCGATTAATATATCGAATATATTAATTTTATCGATTAATTCCAAATTAATCGTTCTCTCTCTCTTTAATTAATATTTTATCCCAGATAAAATATCTCCGCAATTAATCCCAGATTAATTTTCTCTCTCATCGAATTAATCCCAGATTAATTCTATCTCTCTCTTCTAATTAATCCCAGATTAATCAAAGTGCGAGTCATACGTCATCGGTGAATCTTCAGGAAGCGACCCATGATATCTCTGGATATGTTGGCAGTAAATACGATCGTCGGACTGTCCGAACACGTAAGTACCTCGTACTACGTTTATATCGATTTACAAGACAAGGTTAGCTTCTAGCAAAGCGCCATGCCTACCCAATTCTCCAGAAATATTCTTACAGGAATATATAGATCTGTATCAAGCGTAGTATACCGTAGTATTGTGTATATTGGCCCAGTATCGGATAATCACGTGCTAGGGCTGGGGCTGGATAAGTGTCTGCCCCGTCCGAAACACATGTCGGATGTCTGGTAACATAGTCTCTATAATCGGATATACATGACCTGGTCACAATATCCCGATTGGTTGCGCAACACTCATGAGCACTAGTACCGTATCCTGCGTGACATCATCTCCATATGACTGAAGTGACACTTCCATCTTGACATCACACCCAATACTCTACGACTCTCTGATAAACCCAGAAGTGGTGTACACAGAACCGGTCAAAGTCCCCTACCACCAAGACCAAAGTTTATCGATTATCGTAAGTATTAGCGATGCAAGTCTCAGGTTAAGACTATACACACCTACCTCGATTTCGGCCTCCCATAGACACATAGTCATAATACCAATGGGATTCCGATGGGTCTATCCAGAGCGAAGCTGTTTCCCGTACCATCGGTGAAACACGACCTCCTATCGCACTTGCATAAGTATCCAATACTTATATATATGAGAACTATGCCGTTGTGCCCTCACAAACGCGCACAAGTGCAATACTAGCCTATTCCGCATTATCGATGTCCAGTCTCGATAATACTACGGCTAGGGATATTTAATGATTAAACCTTCGGGGACTGATACTGTCTCATATCATTCTCAGTCCAGGTACTAATCATAGGGACCTCTTTTCATTTATATATCTATGGTGATCTAATCACAAATGATGAGAGTGCAATTTCCTTATTACATAGTTAATTTGCTACAACAACACAATGATCTGTGCAAATAGTGACGCTATGGGTCATTTTGTCCAACATATATTAGACAAAGACCATAAGATTTACAGTATAGTGCGTAGTTACAACATAATTTGTAATTGACATTGGGGAGCTCACTATTAGTTGTATATCCTTAAATAAAGTTCCTGGTCAAGATTTGCTAACACGGGTCAGTTAGAAAATCTGTTGAGACCAGTACATGTCGTATATCGTGACTTGATCCGATGGTTTATCCCAATGAACCATGAGTCCCGGGAGACTCGTATGGACACGTAGGTGTTTATTTGATAAGACACTGAACGACTCACTGAAGGTTTCCTAATAGATGGTACACCAACGTCCATAAGAACCTTCTCGAGTTGAGCGAGCATAGTGGTCATTCGACTTGAGATACCACTGTGGATATATGAGCTATCCTCCACACTTTGATGACAGTCACGTTAACGATCTATTCATGATTAGACCTCCGCCTGTTCGTTGGGTGTGGATTGATGCTCATGATATCCTGTGCGTATCAAGATATGATCTGTCATTCCTGTGTACAGGGAATAGGCATCCAACACGTGTTTATGATCTAGTAAATCCATGGCCGTGGTATAACGTCGGAATCTAGTTCCGAGTGTTATTTCGTGATCATAAATTGAAAGTCGACTGTATTATACCGAACGGATTTGACGTTCTCATCAATATCCCAAGTATAATACGGATGGCCTATGACGGAGAGATTATAGGTATGATATGACCTCAGCTTGTATAGTTTAGTGAGATTATCTATGGTCGTCATAATCTATGAGTGGGTGGATTATGGACACGAAATTGGATTTCGTGACGGATAAACCTAAACTTAGAGAGTCCTACTATATGAAGTGTACTCGATGAGCACTTGGGCAACTCGATATGAATAATATGGATTATTCATAATACTTCACCGGATTAAATGAGTTAATTCGGATCGTTTAATCGGTTAAACGATAACACATGCATTAGGGAATTTTGTCTGCTAATAATTATTGTGTATTTATATTTGATACATAATACGATTAGATACACATTAATTATTTTTCAAATGAAATTTTGACACATGCCATAAATATATGTATTTTTTATTTATTGTAAATAAAATATATATAATAATAATTACATTAATTAATTATTTGGATATTTAATTGTTAAATATCTAAATTGTTAATTAATAAGACTTTTTCATAAATGTTATGATTCATGTCCAATTATTATTGGAGCATTTGGAATGTATTAAATAAGCTTTATATGTGTCCAATTTTGATTGGTAAATTATAAAGTGTAATTGCATTAATTTGATTAATTGAAAAAAGACAATAATACCCTTATTCTAGTCAAATTTCGTCCATATAAAAGAGAGAGAAAAATTTTTTTTGATCATCTTCTTCACCTCTCCACTTTGCCGTGAGTTTCACCAAAAATGTGTTTCAAGTTCATTTGATTAATCCATGAAGATTTGAAGCAAAAATCAAAGAAAAAAGTCTAAGGATTTGGGGATTTAAGGTAAGTCTTCAATACCATAAGCCTAGAAATTAGATTTCTTATTTCTTGATGACTTAGAAATATTCTAGGGTTTACTTCAAATCTGAAAAAATGGGGCTTTGTGGTTTGGTGGATAGATTGGAAGTTTGTAGGCATGTGTGAAGTAGAAATTGGGTGGAATTAATGTAATTTTGTATCCAATTTGTTCAAATTATTGTTGAACATTTTGTTTCCATTCTAGAGTTATTTGAGCCACTCTAAGATAGCCTAGAATTGTTATTGGTTGCTTCATGTGGTGGGACTTTGATTGGTGTTTGATTAATTTGATTAATCTTGAATAAATTGGTTTTAAAGCATGAAATTGGGAATTTTCGGTTTGCTGATCTGATCTTGTAAAACTGGAAGTTTTGTGATATATTTGATGTCTTATGAATGTTATGGATGAGTTTTGGGAGTTGGCACAATTTCCGGAAAGTGTTTCGGACTTGAAATAAGAGAAAATTGCCAAAAACGGCGTTACCGGGTGGATTTTAAGCCAACCGGGTGACGGCTGTGAAAATAGTGATTCTGTCACTATTCGGGCAGCCTATGAACTTCCCCGACACTATTGGAGCTGACCTGGGCAGTTTCTATAAGTGTCGGGTAGTCGATTCGGTCAAAAACATATTTTAGGCAATTTTACGGAAAAACGGTTTTCGTAAAAGTTTCGCGAGTTTTCGTCATATTTATGTTGATATTTGATATTGAATAAATAGGTTTAGGTGAAATATGAATAAATTTTTCATATTAGATATTGAATAATTTATTTGGTATTTTGAAAAGTTTTAAAATACGATTTCGCCTGAACCCGCGCTTCCGCTGCGCCCCAACCCCAAAACCCCAACAATAGTCAATCGGCTATTGGGAGATCCCAAAAGACAATGTATAATGTTAAGTCTCGACACATACGTTGCAGACATAATATCATACGACAACTGCTCTCAAGTGGCATAATTTCGATAGATTTTGTCAAATCGAAGAAAAACCTAGCGGATCCACTTACTAAAGGTTTACCTAGAGAGCACGTTGAGAAGTCATCGAGTGGAATGGGCTTGAAGCCTATAAATTAAGAATTTTCACTGTGGAAACCCAACCTCGTTGACTGGAGATCCCAAGATCTAGGTTCAAAAGGGACAATTGAAACTTTGTACAATTCAAAACAAGCACTGTAGAGTTATATACTCTTTCTCATTCATGCAATGACGCAGAGTGTTGTCTGTCAAGATTAGGATAAGCTAAGGCTTTTAATGATCACTATATTAGGAGAAGAGTCCTAATGGGGGTTAAGGCAGATTACCTTTTTATAGTAGATCACCTACTCAAATAAGAAGTGAGGCCGCTTCCATGAGAGTTTTAAAGGCTGAATTCTCTAAAGTACTTGATGAATTCAGGACCAATATTCATGGCCGAAATGGACACAATCGTAGAACGGGAAATGGTTGAAATAAAGCTGTGTGTTGGCAATTGTCTTGGTTTACACCAACGATGGAACATTTCAAGAGTATGGGTCACTGGTTTACCAAGTAAATCCGAGTGTTATTCACTAGGAAAGGTTCAAGGCGAAAGCTACCTATTCTGATGCAGTTTTGTTTCACGGAAACTCTCTTAAGTGTCTGCATTAATATTAGAGAATTATGGGGGATTATTGGAAATTTTGTAATATTTATAGGAAATGTGTATGAGAGACATGTCCATTAGAAGTGCCTTGTGGGAAAGGCACAAATGTGAAGGGACATATCTTCTAAGTTTAAAGGAGGCATCTATAGGCTTTTAAATGCATTAGGAAATGGTATAACCCTTAGGAGGGTTACACCTTAAACCAAATGGTGCCTTCAAAGGAACCTTTCCATGCCTATATAAAGGAGGGTCTTGAATTCATTTTAATCCATCCAAAATATTCCATAAGTTTTTCTTGTCTTTATAGTCAATTAAAGAGAGAGTTTCCACCATTTTTCTTTCTTCAAGTTCTTGTACAAGAAGTGCCCCTTAAACAAGAAGCATCCAAGTAATTTTGGGAGAACATTAGCCACAAGACATCCTTAGAGCACCAAGGCGGGATAAGTTCTTAAGGACAGAGGCAACTCGACTTGGATCAAGTTTTTAATCACCTTCAACATTTTTCCAGGTTTTTTCTAAGTTTCATGATTTGTGTTCTGGTTTTGATAAATTTAATTGAATTAAGCATTTGAAGATTGAATTACAACACATATCCCACTAACATCTAGTTATTGAGAGAGCATTTATTTCCAACATATATTAGAAAAAGAGATCATAAATGAAGGTGTGTTCTCAAATTATTTATCTGTTTTAATCCAAGTATTATAAGGCAAAACTTTGAACAAAAAAAGTGTCAACGATTTTTAGTATATATACATTTTTTTCTAAAATTAAATTTCTCTCTCATTGAGAAGAACACATGATAAGAATATAATTAGGGGTGATCACGGTTTCGGGTCAAACCGTAACCTGACCCGAACCGTACCGCGCGGATTGAAAAAAATTAAAAATAATTTCGGGTTAATCTGAACCAAACTGTAAATTTTGGGTCGGTGTACAGTTTTGACACAACCGCGACCCGAACCGCCAAAAACCGTAAATTTTGACTCAAACCGCGACCCGAACCGCCTAAACCGCTGACCAATGTTCAAATTAGATATTTTTTTATATTTTTCTTCTTCTTTAACCATGAAATTTAAGATATTTAATGATCATATGACAATATGCAATGTATAAATGAAAATTATGTATTTTTTCTCTTCAATTGTTATGTGAAAACATATAAAATTTTCTTTAAAAAATTTATAATCCAAACCGCCGACCTCAACTGCCCAAACCGCTAAACCGCCAACCCGAACCGTCACAGTTTTCCTTATCAAATTTGCGGCTTCGGTTTCTAATTTCCCAAACCGCCAACCCGCGCGGTTTGAAGTGAAAAATGAAAAAACAGACCTGAACCGCACCGCGAACACTCCTAAATATAATAATAAAAGAAATACAGATGGAGAGTACTGTAGGCACTACATTTTTACGCATAAGTCCCTATGATGAGTCTCATTTTGGAGACACTACCTTTTAAGTCACGGAGGTCACGGAAAACGGACATCGGAAGGGGAATTCAGAATAAACAAGGTTCACTGTTTTCATTGGTGCTACGTTCGTGTATACGTTCGAACGCCAAACAGATTGCGGGCGTTCGTGCTGCGTTCGATGATGCGTTCGAACGGTGTCGGTAATTCTGGTTTTGCTGCTAGCCTCACATTAAGCCCAATTCGCCCAAACCTTGGCCCACACGCCCAAGCCCACTTAAAACACATATTTAACACAAATTAAAGAAATTGCATGCCTAATTAAAATCAATCAACAAACTAAATGCCTAATCTAAACCAATCAAATATAATCATACCAAGTTAAAATCAATCAACCAATATATTATTCCCAACATAAAATATTGTATGCCTAATCAACATAAATCAAATATTCAACCTTCCATATCTAGCCAAGATTTGTCCCCCCCTCAATCTTTGACTTCCCTTAACCAAACCAAATCAAATCCCTCTTTAATTAGCCAAATCCCTTTCCTTGTCAAGCCTAACCCTTTGCCTATAAAAAGAACCTTCACCAACCTTCTCAACCCTAGTCCCTAGTCCCTAGCTCATACAAAACACACAAGAAAATTACAGGAAGAAGACACCCAAAAAAACAGTAAGCAAAAGATAAAGAGGAAACGGCAGCGAAACCACAAGGAAACAATAGCAAAAGACGGAGAATGACGACTCAAAACAGTAAGACAACGAACGAGAACAGTGAACCAGTGAACCGGGAGAGTTGCGGAGCATCCACCCTTCCGACGATCGTGTACCGTACATCCGAGAGGTGATTTAAAAGGTTAGACCTGAGGGTACATTTTCATTAGTTTATATTCGTTTTTTGTTATTATTATTGAATTCTATTCGCATGAGAGTCGTTTATGGATGCATGTTGTGGCTTGAATGAAATGGAAGAGTGTCGTCTCTTGTGGTATATAGGATGGAAACCAAGACGTAAATTCCGTAGCCGAATCCGAATGGACGGTAGTGCGGTCTGTACTTGGGATACAACTCCACGTACCACTTGAGTAAACGGCACATTCTCTTGCTTTGCGTTGCTTTGTTTATTTATTTCTTGTCATTTAAATTCTGCATGTTGTTCATTCCCGTATGACTCAATCGAGCGCATGGGCTTAGTAAGTGGAATGAAAGATCCCCTATGGGGAGGGGTTAAAGCCCTTTACCACAATGTTTTGCCGCGCCGGTTGATGTGTGTTCGATTGGATGCAAGACACGTTCAATCGGACATACTTAGAATAATATGATTGTCTTTATGTTTGTATGCATGATGTGATGTGACGCGCATGGGCTTAGTATGTTGGTCTAAATGTCCTCTCTTTGAGAGATCAAGAGCCCCAAAAGGCCACCTTTACGGCAGTACTTCGCCGCGCCCCTTTATTTTGTTGTTTATGTATTGCGTCCCATTTCATGCATCAGGTCTGTTCCCGTTCGAACGCGTTTACGAACGCAACTCGAACGCGCATGCATTTTTGCCTTATCATGCATCAGGTCTCATTTCCGTTCGAACGCGTTTACGAACGCCATACGAACGTGAGCATTCTGTTTCATTTTCGTTCGAACGCGTTCACAAACGCCACACGAACGAGAGCATTCTGTTTCATTTCCGTTCGAACGCGTTATCAAACGCCATACGAACGCGAACCTTCTGTTTACCGTTCGAACGCATTTACGAACGCTACACGAACGCACACGCACCTTCTTAGTTTCATAATGTATCGGGTCTGGTTCCGTTCGAACACGTTCTCGGACGCTATACGAACGCGAACCTTCTGTTTACCGTTCGAACGCGTTTACGAACGGTACACAAACGCGAACCCACTGAACTGAGTCTGTCTTATCATATTCATGCATAATTGCCTCTTGGTTGATCTTTCTTGTGTTATATAGCCAACCGTATTATTTGTATTCCTGCATTTATCCATTCTATGTGTTCTTGGGATTGTATTCAAGCATGATTAGGCTGTTAGCATGTTATTTGGTTAATAGGTTCATGAGATAGTACTCAAGCATGATTATGATGTTCCTAGTTTTCCATATCCTGTGATTGAAATATGTTCATGAGATTGCCATGTGATGTTGCATGTTGTGATGAATTTGTTGATGTATGCATGTGAATCTAGAAGCATGATATTATCGGAAATAAGTGTTACTTAGACTTGATTAAATTATTACATAAATCCTTTGATTACAAGTGACATGAGTAAGGGACCATTCCGAACCCAACGGTTTGAGGTCTTCCCTTGCGAGGGGTGAGTGCGGCCTTAAATCTTTGTCCCGGTTCACACCGGATGGCGACTCCATGTTATTTAGTACTTCCCAACTAGTGCCGCGAGCCTAGGAACGGCGTCGCCCAGGTTCTGTTGTCCTACAAGTACCCAAATTTGTTCTAAATTAAAAATGATTTTTATCGTGTGCACAATAGAGAAATAGAGAGAGAGAATTTCATGCCTCCATCACTCTTAAGGATCTCTTAACCCATGCACACGATTGCGGTTTCAAACCGTAACCGAACTGCAATCGAACTATTGACCAACCATTGACTAATCGAATCGTTGACCAATCGAATCGTAAACTGCAAAAGAACCGGATCCATCTGGTTCGGTTAAGGTTAGACCAAAATTCCAACTGTCCAAATCGACTGTTGGACTGGCTCGAACCATGACAGTTACGGTTCTGGTTCAAATCATAACTGTTTTAGTTCGAACCCTTTACGGTTCAAACTATAATGGCTAACAGTTGAATCGTTAGCCGTTACGATTACTGTTACCCTTACGGTTTAAAGTTTGAACCTTAACGTCTATTTTTTTAATTATAATAAATTTTTAAATGTCTAGTTTGGTCCTCCCAACAATTATATTTTGTGAGCATTTTAGGGATCATAAAAAATAAAAAAAAAACACTATAAATAACCCTTTAACTCATTTTTCAAAACCACAAAATCACTTACTCTTCTCACTCTCTCAATTTCTCAAATCTCATATATTCAATTAAATTATTCTCTTATTATCTCAATCTTTTCGTTATAATGGCAATCTCATCACACAACACAAACATTTCTGAGGCTAAGGATACACTCAACATACCATTGGTGAAATGACTTCACGTATTCAAGTGAGAAATCGAGGTTCTGAAATATTAATAAAATATTTCACTCTGGTCGTGGATGATGTCACTGGTGAGAATAACGATGTCTGAAATTATTATGGAAAAATTTACAAACACACCGGTGGGTATGGAATTATGACGGGTCATATGAGGAGTACTCATAAAGCTGAATTTGGGATTGATACAATACAAACATAAATGACAAGGTTTTCAGCTTCCGGTCCAGGTTCTTCTTCTTCTACTAAATTATTTAAATATAATGAATCTCAATGTAAATATAATCTAACTAAATTTATTTCCATGGAACATTTATCTTTTTTTGGGGTGAAAAAACGTATTTCAATGATTTAATACATGAAAAATTGAATCCTGCTACATGTGAACTTACTAGGATGACATATAAAAGAAAAATGATGGAATTATATGCAAAATGTCAAAATAATTTAAGGGAATTATTTTTTAAACTTAAAGATTGTGTTTCAATTTATAGTGACATATGGAGTGACCATTGGTAGTCACATTCATACATGAGTGTGACATGTCATTGGATTGATGATTCGTGGTTTATTCAAAAAAGAATTATTGCATTTCAGTTTTTTGATGATGCACACACTGCACATAATATTTATGTAATGATTAGTTACATTTTACAGCAATATGGATTAGTGCAAAAAATTTTAACTATTAGATTTTATAATGCATCGGCTAATACTCTATCAATTAATGAACTTAAAATTTGGGAGGTAAATTTTTCATGTTCGATGTGCATGTTATATTTTGAATTTATGTGTAACAAAATGATTTGAAATCTTTAAACTCTCTTATTTCACCCATTAAAAAAGTAATTAATTTAATTTGGTCGTATTCTAAAATTAAATCTAAGTTTCCATGAATACACCAACTGAACAATCTAAGCTTCCTGTTGTTAGAAGTTGGTTAATGCAGCGAAGTAAGAAATCAAAGTCCACCAATACCACCACTACTAATTCATAAATTAATGTATATCTAACAATCAATTTCGAGTTTCCACGGAGCGTTTTGGTAGGTGAGCAATTTCTTATCCTTGATTGGTGGCAAAAACATCAAGGATTATTTCCAGTCCTGGCCGTTATTGCAAGGAGGTATTAGCATTGGTCTCAACTGTATCTGTAGAACAGACATTTAGTATGGGTGACAATATTCTTGATAACAGAAGATCAAGGTTGAAACCGGAGACGTTAGACGCTCAAACATGTCTTGAAGATTGGTTTAGGGCGGAACGTCGTGAACAAGAAAATCATCCGGAAACTTTTGAAGATTAGTGTGATAACATTGACATAATTGGAACCGAAGGCTCAAGAACCAAATCGCCTTCCCCGAATGACGATAAATGAAATATTAATGAGGTAAATTATTAAAAATAAAATATAACATAACTACATGAGCTTTAATTCCTCTACGTCCAAGAGGATACATAGGCAACTTATGTAAGTGCAATCTTTTTTTTTAAATGATAAATAAATTATCAATGTCAATTTTTAGTCTTACTCTTTAGTAAATCTTAAATATTTTTATTATTTTTTTTAACAACTTAATTAATTTATTTACTCTTTAGTAAATTGCTAAAAAAAAATTATAATAATTTAATTTATTTTAAAAATATTTTGAACCTTAAATCGAACTGAACCGCATAGTTCGGTTGGTTTAATGTTCGGTTGCGGTTTGATTTTGTCTGAACCGCTACTGATCAAACCTTAAATCAAGTCAAACCATGAGGTTCGATCAGTTAAGATTCGGTTGCGGTCTGGTTTTGGCAAAAATCGCAACCGAACTGTAGACCAAACCATTGGTCTATGATTTGGTTATGGTTCCGTAACCGAACCGTGTGAAGAAAATATTGCTAGCAAATATTTTCAAATCCAACTCAATTTTGTGTCCAATAATACAAATGATCAAGAAATTAAAAAGCTAAAGCCGGGCTTGAAATCTTATACTAATGTAAATATTAGTGGACTCTTGGAGCCCAATTGGAGGATAATATTTAAAGAGTGCATTTTTACATTTACTATCACTTTTAAAACATATAATTATGGTTCGTATTGGGTCGGGTCGGGACAAACATGATTTTCCCCGATCCCATTTTGTTTTCCAGAAAGAAAAATCATTACGTCCCGTCCCGTTATATTTTTCGGGATAAAAAATTATCACGATTTCTTTCCGCATCCAGTTAAATCTTGTCTCATCTTGTTAAATCTCGTCCCATTTTATTGTCTCATTATGTCCTGTTTGAATTTTCATGATAAAGTTTTATCCTGTCCCATCTGTTGGTTTCTAATTTGGTCCCAAGATCCAGAAATCAAGCAAGAAATTCGCATGAATACACAAGAGAGTAAGGCGGAATATACTCACATTGACCGGATCTTGCGACGCGAAGAAGACAACTCCTCCAAGAAGCTCGGCATTGGCTCTTCTAGCTCGCGGACTGCTGTGGAGTGCTCGGTTTTGCTGCCGTGAAACTCCTCCATGATCAGCCATGGGAGACACCATGGAAGCTCCAAGCTTCAAGCTCCAAAATGATTCCAAGCTCACAAGAACACTGCCCTAACACGTGTGTGCTAGCACTTTGTTTTGCCACAAAACACTCTATTTTCTTCTCATTGTTACTCGGTCGAACCAAAATAGAAGGAAGAAGAAGAAGAAGGCTCAAAGCCGAAATTAAGAGAGGAGGGAAATAGGTAATACATAAAGTACAGAGAGAGAAAACAAAAAGAAAATGTAATATATATTTATTTATTTTTATTTTCTAAAAACAAAACAAATACATAAATCATTTTCATTTATTAAAAGTCAAAAAGCAATTAAAGCTTTTTAACTACCACATCAATCACTCAAATAAATCAATCAAATTGTCATATCACTTAAAGTGACATGTGATTTGACGTTTGATGTGACTTGTGATTTGACGCTCGATTTGACTTGCGTGCCACACTCGAATTTGAAATGCGAATGCGCTCGCAAATAATCCCGGGCTCGGGTTCGCTAATTCCAAATTAATGAATTTTCCGTCGCAACGTAATTAAACGATTACGCCTAGCGAAATCAATATTCACGTCGCTAACGAATTAATTCCAAATTAATTCGTTCGCCCGAATTAAAATCTAATTTTAATTCCGCGTCGAAATCCAATTTCGCATAATATATCGAATATATTATTTTATCGATTAATTCCAAATTAATCGTTCTCTCTCTTTAATTAATATTTTATCCCAGATAAAATATCTCCTTAATTAATCCCAGATTAATTTTCTCTCTCTTCTAATTAATCCCAGGTTAATAAAGTGCGAGTCATACATCATCGGTGAATCTTCATGAAGCGACCCATGAGATCCCCAGATATGTTGGCAATAAATTCGGTCGTCGGACTATCCGAACACGTAAGTACCTCGTACTACGTTTATACCGATTTGCAAGACAAGTTTGGCTTCTAGCAAAGCGTCATGCCTACCCAATTCTCCAGAAATATCCTTATAGGAATATGTGATCTATATCAAGCGTAGTATACCGTAGTATTGCGTATTTCTATCCAGCATCGGATGATCACGTGCTAGGCCTGTGGCTGGAATTGTGTCTGCCCCGTACGAAGCACATATCGGATGTCTGGTAACTAGTCCCTATAATCGGATATACATGACCTTGTCATAATATCCCGATAGCTCGAGCATTTAAGAGAACAAGTTCCGTATCCTATGTGACCATCATCTCCATATGACTGGAGTGATACTTCCGTCTTAACATCACACCCAACACTCTACGATTCTCAATATACCCAACATTGGCGTACACAGAACCGGTTAAAGCCCTGAACGACCTCAACTAAAGTATATTGATTGTCGTAAGCATTAGCGGTGCAAGTCTCAGGTTAAGACCAAATACACCTACCCTGATTGCAGACTCCCATAGACACATAGTCATACTACCAATGGGATTCCGCGGGGGTCTATCCAGAGTGAAGCTGTTTCCCATACCATCGGTAAAACACAACCTCATATTACACTTGCATGAGTATCTTATACCCAAATATATGAGAACTATGTCGTTGTGCCCTCATAAATGCGCACAAGTGTAATACTAGTCTTTTACGTATTTATCGATGTCCAATCTCGATAATACTCTGACTAGGGATATTTAATTATTTATCCTTCGTGGACTGATACTGTCTCATATCATTCTCCGTCCAGGAACAAATCATAGGGACCTCTCATCATTTATACATCTAGGTGATCTAATCACAAATGATAAGAGTGCAATCTCCTTTGTCACATAGTTAATTTGTACAACAACACCATGATCTGTACAAATAGTGACGCTATGGGTCATAATTGTCCAACAATCTCCCTCTTGGCCTATAGCCAGTCACTCGAGTCTCTGACACCCGAACTATGAACGGTTGGCTCAAATTGCTGAGAAAAGCTTTCGTCAGCCGATTTTCATGATTATCTTCTGATGCGATTTATTCGATCATCACATCGCCACGATGTATGATCCGAACGGATCAGATGAATATCAAGTATTTATCTGGATCGTCGATGAGACCATTAATTCTTTAGCCTGTGCTGACGCCTAGCTCAGCTGCTAACAGAACTATATCTAATCTAATTAGATTTTTTATTGACCCAGATGGCTTCTATTGCTGCCTCAACTGCTGCAATTAACCCGCATTTTTTGTTTATTTGGTAACAGTATCTTGCTTGGAAGATTTCCAGCTCACTGTACCGTTATTCAAATTGTATAGTACCGTTTGGAACTTTTAGTCGTCTTTATCGGTTATAGGAAACTTGCTACAGTGATCCTAGTCACTTCAAGTTCTCATTCTCCATAGACTAAGACATCATCCTTAGTTTTCTAAGATACTAACAGATGTTTTTAACATCAATCCAGTGACTATCACTAGGATTGGCCTATTTGTGAATCCATATGCTCAAAACGTATGAGACACCAAGTCACGTACATTTTTCAATGTACGGTTCCAATGAGAGTTTTCGAAAGCCAAGCTTTCGCCGATAGTTATTTTATGGGAATATCATTTCCAAGAAATGACATATTATCATTATTTTATAGGACAGCCACTGTCAGTGCGTTCCCACTAACCTTCTTATATACACAAGAATCATTTTTGTTTTGAATTAAATCATAAATCATTATGATTACATCAAAACGATAATTCCAAGAACCTAATGCTTGCTTCAATCCAATCATGGATCGAATAACAAGCATTATCCAAATGGATTTACTGTGGCAACATGTAAAAGGTTGAATCGTAATCAACACAATGTTGATAACGATACCTTTCCGCTAAAAGCCTAGCTTTATACGTTGGTATGTTGCCTTCCATGTATGTCTTCCTTGAAGACTTATAGTACCAGTAGGCACAATGTCTTGTGGTACATCAATTAGTATCCAAACTGGTTGATATACATGGAATCCATTTCGGATTATATGACACTTTTCCATAATAGGGAGTCGATACCTTGTATCACTTCCTCATACGTAGTCAGTTGGTATTCCTCAATAAGATAGACATCTTTATGAGGTGAGAGCAGAAACCCATACCCCAGGTTGTTTTCTGATTCTCTCCGACCTATGCGGTTCTTGTGTATTCGAAGATTATTGGTAATAGTCTCATCCTTGATGAACTATTTATGTTCCATTAATATTCGATGCCTTGAATAGTATTACTACGATTTTCATCGAGTTTTACTATCCTCCCACTTACCACTGCATATCGGTATTCCTCTTAGGAAAATCGCATGGTGAGCAACAATCTAACTGTGCTCTGGTGAGATGTATAAGTACTATACTTATGGTATCCCTATGATAACCTGCATTTGGCACTTATCCAATTTGGGTTTTTGTTTGGTATCATCCAAACGTATGCCTAGCATACCCAAATCATCAGGAATGAGAAACCTGGTTTCTTTCCTATTCATATCTAATATGTTATCTGTCAAACAGATATTTATGGAAGCTTATTCAAAATAAGTTCTTGCACTATTTAATGCTTATCCGTTGAAAATGGTAGCTCAGAGCGACTCATGATTAACCTTATCATGTCTAACAAAATTCGGTTAATCCTGTTCGGACACACCGTCAAACTGACGTGTTCCGGGAGGAGTCCTCATTGAAAGAATACTATACTCTTTCAAGTATACGAGAAACTTATTGCTTAAGTATTTTCCATTACGGTCTTACCGTGACGGTTTAATACTTTAGCCGATCTGTTTGTCTATTTCGTGTCGAAACTGTGAAAGTTTCCGATTTGTGTTTCAAAAGAAACACATAACCATACGCGATGCCACATCCGTAAAGGTCACGAAATATTCATATCCACATCTAGCCTAGCTAGACATGGGCCCACTTGCTTCACTATGAACTAGGGCTAACAGATCAGTGGCATTTACACTTTTACCAAGTAAATAGTGTTTTAGGCACTTTGCCCAATAAACTAGATTCGTAGACTTTATTTGAATGAAATCAAATTAGTCCTAGTACCCACTCTTCGAAAGTGTAGATATACGATTCTTTTTTTAATAGTGTCCCTGACAACTATGCCACAATTAGTTTCTTCTGATCAAATCAGTTTGAGCTTATCTATTTGTCATGTTATATATTTGAGATATTATTTATATTCAAAATATAAATGCTGTTATTCACATCTAATGTGTTTATCTCAATATCATCTTTATATAATAAAACACTTTAGTGTTCTAGAATATAAAGATTCACCCGCAGCAGGTTAAATACTAATATAGAGATAATGTTTCTAGTCAAACTAGCTATATTATAACAGTTTCCTAATTTAAGTACATACCCGAAGGTAGTTCCTAAATTCAGGTATCTACGGTTAAAACAGCGACTTTCGTCCCGTTTCCAATTCGCAGATAAATCTCTAATGATGTCAGTATCCTGTTCAAAACAGATTCTGAACATCAATACATATATTTTATGTATCACACTAAGTATTTAAAATCCAATTTAATACTAGTAGTGAACATAATTATGACAACCATATTTGAAGTTAGAGCCTTGCTCGTCTTCAATTCCATCATGTCCGCTTTGTCCAACCGGCAGTCACGCTTCCGCGATTCCGTTTACCACATTTGGGCAGACATTCTGGATATGTCCTTTATCTTCCGATAAGATTATAATGATTTTTCCTTTGCCAGTTTCAACATTCCAGAAGCCTTTGGCCAAGCCTCGGGTTTCTAGAATATCGAAGTAAGGTGCGCCTTGCGCTACTTGCCTAATTGCAAAGTTTGACTTTGTCTTCTTGAGAATAGTCATTAATTCTCCAAGAATTATTTATTGCAATTTAGTATTTCAAAGATCTAAATATAAATTTATGAAGATCCTTCAATTTCAGTATCATACTTTAAGAATTTAATCCTTAGTTCTGATAAAGAAATTAAGAAGTCTACTGCGACAAGCTTAATGGATTAAGCGTTAAAGTTTTCATTACATGAATATTCCAAATATCATGTTCCACTTATTTGCTTAACTCCAGGCTTAGGCATAATATATTATTTTATCAAATAAAATAACTTATTATTTTCCCGGACCATCTTGAAACTTTATTCCCAATTTGAAAAATATAGTCGTCTAAATACATTTTCACCCAGGATTATGTTTCAAACACTAATCTTTCATTTTTATCTTGATTCTAATAGTCCAACTATTTAATCAACGATTTGTGGTACTATGTATTATATTGATTATTATAGTCCAACTATACAATCAAATATAATTTAAATCAATTAACCTCAATTACATTGATTACTATAATCTAATTATAAAATCAACTGTAAATTGAAATTAATTAATTCAAATATATTGATTACTATAATCCAATTATATAATCAACTATAATACAGTCCAACTGTTTATTAAAACAACAATTTAAATATTAGTCCAACTAACATTTAATCTAACGACGAAATAATTTGTGATTGAGCGCGTATGGCGAGTAATTGAACGAATATTGTAAATTCAATTCTTGCCTCCCACTATTTTTCGGCGAGCCTCTAACCCTCTGTAGAGTACTCGGGAAACCGCGTTTCCTAGTGGGCTAGGATCCCGTTAAATATCACACAATCTTGACTTTGGCCAACAAATTGTATGATAATTAACTAGGTAGATCTCTAAGATCAATTGGATCCAATCCAATTCCTAGATCCGGTAGGAGGATATCCAAATCTGAAACATATATCTTATATATGCCAATACATCCAATGTATTACCTAACCTTTTTCCTCTGAATCAACTAAGCCTTGGCTTTGGCACAACAAACTTAGTGATCCCAGTCAAGCGCGACCCATTGACCATGGAAAGCTTCGTAATCAATGTCGATGGACAAGAAGTGGTCTTGAATTTGGCCAACAAACCACAACTTGAACATGACACTGATATGGAACAAAGCCTTCGTGATTCAAACACATCTTCGACAGACAAAGGCCTTGACTTTGGCCAACAAACCAATGCCGTCTCGGATCTTGAGTGAGAATCACTCAATGGAAGGAAAGACGCTTAATATTGAGCGAGGGTTTTTCGCGTGCAAATTGGCAAATAATTTATTATCTTTGTTAAGGTCTCATCTTCATACACCCTTAAACATGCATTCTAAACACATAATAAAGCGCATATGAAAATAAAATAATAATGATATGCGGATGGATACTTTACATTGATCCTAGATCAAATCTCTCATTTTCTCTCTCCAAAGCTAGCACATGTATTTACTTCTACCCGTTACACTACACTTATAAAGAAACCTCATTTACATTGAGGGGAATAGGTGAGAAGAGAATACAAAGAGTATACAAGTGATAAGGCTGGACACGCAGGTCCAATTAATAAATCAAATTTATTACAAATTCCAAAATTATCCCACCCGACTAATATCCATCTGATATACATTATTCATGCATCGCAACCATGTATTCACACAAGCATGTTATCAATCAATCTAATCCAATTAATTAATCTGATAATTAGTGATCATCCAATGTTCAAACAACGATTTGATTTTTGCTCGAGTCAAACTCGTTTTGCGAATAAGTACTCAAAGTACGAATTCTTGAATTAAATTAAACTACAAAATTAAATCAAATTCAATTTGTATTTAATTCTAATTCACTATTTAATTCCAAATTAAATATTACACTTTTATTAACGAACCTTTTACGACTTAAATTCCAAATTTAATCGCAACGGGTCTCAAAGCCCGATTAACATCTAATGTTTATTTAACTAAAGTCCAATGGGCTTTTAATTAATTTCTATAAGGCGTGGACTTTTGGTCAACTCGGGTCAAACCGATAACCAAGGTCCAATCCGGGATTTACCCCATAAGCCCAGAAATCAATTTTGGCCCATTAGGCCCAATTAAATAATTAAGGTCCATTAAGTCATAATTGGACTTTTTGGATGCGGTTTTGGGCCCAATTGGATCCAACCAAATTGGCATAAACCTAACTTGGTACAACCAAGCCCAAAAGCCCAATTACAACCTATAAGGCCCAATTTCCAAAACAAGCCCAATTAATTAACTTATAAAATTCCAAATTCCATAATTAATTAACCTAAGTGTAATACACAATTAATTACCCAATTAACATTTCTAAAACATCAATTAGACTAATTAATCATGCACTTTAACATCAAATAGTGTCCAACACAATTTCAACAAAATCAAACCCATTTTACATGCTTCTTTATTCTCGGCAACACAGGGGTTTTTCCAATCCGATTCGGTTTCAATCCAATTGAATCCACAATCATCATTTCCCAAATCAATTCAACTCATCCAATGAATTAAAATCAAAAAACACAATGAATTTCAATTTATCAAAGAATTCGGCCAAGCCTTAAATTTGGGGAAATTTGTCCAATTCAAAATTCAATCCAATTAAACCTCAAATTAACATTACCCAATTGTTTTAAGTCATCCGATGATCAAACAAACAAAAAATCAACAAGATATTAGGGCTAGTAATTTTCGGCCATGCCCAAAAATTTGGGGAAAAATGGATCCAATCCAATTTCATGAAATTGATCATGCACAACTTCAATTAATCAACATACAAGCATACTTAATCAATCAATTTAACCAAATCATGCTTCAATTGATTTTACCCAATTTCAAACCCTAACTTTTTCATGCTTGATCAAAGCTCATAGATACCATTGTTGGTTTCTAATTAGGTCCCAAGATCATGAAATCAAGAAAGAAATTCGCATGAATACACAAAGGAGTAAGGCGGAATATACTCACATTGAACGGTTTGATGCTACGAAGAACAATCCACTTCTTCCTCCTTGTTGAAGCTCGGCAGTGAGCATATGGAGCAGTGGGCTGCTCGGTTTCACTGGTTTTTGTCCCTCCAAGAGTCGGCCATTGATGAACACCATGGAAGCTCCGAGCTCTAAGCTCCAAAATCGATTCCAAGCTCAAGTGTTCGTTTCCCTATCACCTATGTATAACTCAAGGTGTGTGGTAGCACCACATCTTCTTCCTTGCTTCTCATTGATTCGGTCACAACCAGAAATTTGAGAGAAGAAACGGTTCCAAACAGTGAAGGAGAAGAAGAGGGAAAGAGAGAAGGAGAAGAAAACGTAAAAGAAGGAGATAGAATTAGTGAAAAAGAAAAAGTGTAAAATGCTTTTATATTTTCCAAAATAATAAAGCCATATACCACTTTTTCAATTTTCCAAGAAGTCTAAAGCAAAAGCATTAATGCTTTTCAACTACCACATCAATCACTCAAATCAATCAATCAAATTGTCACATCACTCAAAGTGACATGTGATTTGACGTTTGATGTGACTTGCGATTTGACGCTCGATTTGACTTGCGTGCCGCACTCGAATTCGAAATGCGAATGCGCTCGTAAATAATCCTGGGCTCGGGTTCGCTAATTCCAAATTAACGAATTTTCCGTCGCGAGGTAATTAAACGATTACGCCTAGTGAAATCACTATTCACGTCGCTAACGAATTAATTCTGAATTAATTCGTTCACCCGAATTAAAATCTAATTTTAATTCCGCGTTGAAATCCAATTTCGCATAATATATCAAATATATTATTTTATCGATTAATTTCAAATTAATCGTTCTCTCTCTTTAATTAATATTTTATCCCAGATAAAATATCTCCTTAATTAATCCCAGATTAATTTTCTCTCTCTTCTAATTAATCCCAGATTAATAAAGTGCGAGTCATACATCATCGGTGAATCTTCGGGAAGCGACCCATGAGATCCTCGAATATGTTGGCAGTAAAATCGGTCGTCGGACTATCCGAACACGTAAGTACCTCGTACTACGTTTATACCGATTTACATGACAAGGTTGGCTTCTAGCAAAGCGCCATGCCTACCCAATTCTCCAGACATATCCTTATAGGAATATGTGATCTATATCAAGCGTAGTATACCGTAGTATTGCGTATTTCTATCCAGCATCGGATGATCACGTGCTAGGCCTGGGGGTGGAATTGTGTCTGCCCCGTACGAAACACATATCGGATGTCTGGTAACTAGTCTCTATAATCGCATATACATGACCTTGTCATAATATCCCGATAGTTCGAGCATTTAAGAGAAAAGTTCCGTATCCTATGTGACCATCATCTCTATATGACTGGAGTGATACTTCCGTCTTAACATCACACCCAACACTCTACGATTCTCAATATACCCAGCATTGGCGTACACAGAAACGGTTAAAGCCCTGAACGACCTCAACTAAAGTATATGATTGTCGTAAGCATTAGCGGTGCAAGTCTCAGGTTAAGACCAAATACACCTACCCTGATTGCAGATTCCCATAGACACATAGTCATACTACCAATGGGATTCCGCGGGGGTCTATCCAGAGCGAAGCTATTTCCCATACCATCGGTAAAACACAACCTCCTATTACACTTGCATGAGTATCCTGTACCCAAATATATGAGAACTATGCCGTTGTGCCCTTACAAACGCGCAAAAGTGTAATACTAGTCTTTTACGTATTTATCGATGTCCAATCTCGATAATACTCTGACTAGGGATATTTAATGATTTATCCTTCGTGGACTGATATTGTCTCATATCATTCTCCGTCCAGGAACAAATCATAGGGACCTCTCATCATTTATACATCTAGGTGATCTAATCACAAATGATAAGAGTGCAATATCCTTTGTCACATAGTTAATTTGTACAACAACACCATGATCTGTACAAATAGTGACGCTATGGGTCATAATTGTCCAACACCATCATGTTTTTAAATAAGACATGAAAATATGTTTTAAGTTCCGTCCCAAACGAGAAGGGATTCTGCTGGATGGGACGGGACGGAAAAAATTCATCCCTACTTATAACATTATAACTTTTCGATAAGCAAAATTCGAATATCTTATTATTTTCTTTTTTTTTTTTTTTTTTTTTGGTTTTTAAACTTCATTTCATTATTGAAAATTTGCTTTTCGAATATATAATCCATCTTAGATTTATTTCATGGACTTTTTCATTGAAGTCCATGAGTTTGCATTTTATTAAATAAAAACATAACTTTATATATATAATCACTTTGTTCATGATTAACGGTGAAAAAACATAGATAAAAACCTAATTATAAAATATTGACAAACTATGTTCATAATCACAGAACAAATCAAAGACCTAAACAAGATAACACCATTTTTTTTAATTAGATTTTTCATTTTGGACCAGCCTTTCAAAGATTCTAATCTTTGAAAGTTCATACAAGCATTATAAGAAAAATGATTTTTAGCGTCTAAATAAATTTTCGCTAAATGTATAGTTTAGTATCGACATGAAAGACAACGATAAAATTACAATATTTAGCGTCGCCAACGTACTTTCGACGCAAAAATTTAAGATTTTTAGTGTCATTACTAAATATCGACACTAAATATGAAGAATAATAAAAAAATTACGTCAAATTTATTTAGTGATGCCATATGTTATTATTTTAGCATCGCCCAATGAGTTGACAATGCTAAATATATTACAGATATTCTAAATAATAATAATAATAAATATTAATTATAAATAACAATATTTAGAGTAATATAATAATAATAATAATTATTATTATTATTAATATATTAATTATAAATAATAATATTCAAAATACTATAATAATAATAATAATAATAATAATAATAATAATAGTAATAATAATAATAACAACAACAACATATTAATAATATATTATCTATAAATAATAATATTCAGAGTATTATAACAATAATAATATTTTCTTAGTAATAATATATTAATTATAATTAATAATATTCAGAATTATATATACTAATAATTACTTATTAATAATATATATTAATTATAAATAATTAATGATATTCAGGTGCATTATACTCACGCGCGCGCGCACACATATATTATTATTTACATCTTATAATAATAAATAGATCATAGCCCAGTGGTAACTATGCTACACCTTGAACTATTGACTTCAAGAGTTTAAGTCACACCAATTACATGAATTTGTAGAATGACGAATATGGATTGTGTGGGATTGGGTTAGGCCCACTATAATGTAGGAACCACTTTCCTAACGCAGCAGAAACAGCTTAGGCACTAGGGATCGACCTTGAAATTTTTTTCTGTTCCCTTTGTCCAAATGAATATAACTAACTCCTTTACTGAAATTTTACTTTTGTTTTTAGCAATATTTCAGCATCGGAACAACACCCAAATAGCCCCCAAACAGCGGATCATATCTGATCTGTTTTTGACTCAAAAATACGCCC
This sequence comes from Zanthoxylum bungeanum, assembly GCA_019454045.1. Classification (NCBI taxonomy): domain Eukaryota; kingdom Viridiplantae; phylum Streptophyta; class Magnoliopsida; order Sapindales; family Rutaceae; genus Zanthoxylum; species Zanthoxylum bungeanum. The sequence goes on along the minus strand of SKCR01010869.1, from coordinate 5,383 downwards.
ATCTCACTACCGAATCAGCCCCTGATTTGCATCAACTCCAGCAACATTTCATGTCTGATTTCTCCACTAAAACTAGCCCCACAACACTCTTGAAACACCCTTTAATGTTCTCTAATTTTCCTGGATTAAGACTAAATCAAACCGAGCCCCGAAATCACCCAACAAGTGGAGGCAGTGAGTAAAATTTTGCTCATTTCCGTATGAATAATAAAATAAGAGGACAATGATTTAGATCCAATCTCCGAATAGCATTCCGTGCAATATCTTACAACTAATAAATACTAGTGTGGCCTAGACTCAAAATAAATAAAAATCCCTAAATATTTTTAGAGATTGTACAAGTATATGTCACACACTCAAATCTTTTTATTTTTCTTGTTCTTCTTTTTTTTCTTCAACTTTTGAGAGAAAACCTTAGAAAAAGAAGGTGGCTAGGGTTTGAAAAACTCAATTGGGGTGAAAAAGAAAATAACTTTTCCCATTATACTTAGGGTTTAGTTTTACAAAATAACATAAAACCTTCCCCCTCCCATTTGAGTAGTTTCGGCCAGCCCTAAAAAAATATGAAAAATTTGTAACATCAAATATTACTTTAATGACAATCTTAAGTTGCCATGTAAAAGGTTGTAACGTCCAATTAAGTAATAATGTTTATATAAATTATTTACTACCAAATATATATTTGTTTATTAAATTATCAAAATAATTAATATTTACAACCTTTTAAATACAATAAATGATTATCTCATAATCATTTACTTAATGAAATAAAAACTTTATATTAAACATAATACCAAGTTACATGTGTGATAAAAATATATTATTAATCCAATTAATAATATTTATATATATGAGTATATAATTGGACTATCCTATTTTATTTAACTTGCTACAATATATTGAGCTAGCACGAGCACAAAATGGACCTACGGTTTCGAGCTCCAACAATATCGGAAAATTAATTAAACTATTAATTAAATATTTTGAATTATTAACTTCATGTTATTCCACTAAAAATATGAAGTTGCACTCTCGTTGCCATATATAGATAAAATAAGTCGAACTACATCGATGTCCATCGATATAGTCATTACATACGAATTGGCCATTCATGAGTATCCATAATTAGAGTGGGGTCATAATGTCTATTATACCCCTCTAATTATTTTTACCTCAAGTACCATTGATTCTCTAATGAACGATTTATTCAAAACCATTGTCAATGTTAATCTTTCTATTCGTAATAGAAACACTTGAGTGCTCGAATCGTTCAAGTACCAAATTAACCCTTAAGGCACCATTTTCCTAGCGTAGCGGGGAAACACCTTAGGCACCTGTGATCGGCCTTGAAAAAAATTTTTGCCCTTCCCTTTGTCTAGCCGAATACAACCAGCTCATTTACTAAAAGTTTGTTTATTTTTTAGCAATTTTCTGCCCCGGAACAGTACCCGAAAATCCCCCAAATAGCGGATCAGATTTTATCCGTTTTGGACTCTAAAATACTCCCAGTTCACTGCCGAAATAGCCCATGATTTGCATCAACTCCAGCAGCGTTTCAGGTCTGATTTCTCCACCAAAACCAGCCCCACAACACTCTTGAAACACCCCTTATGTTCCATAATTTTCCTGGATTAAGACCAAACAAACTAGCCCCGAAACCACCCAACAAGTGGTGGCAGTGAGCAAAATTCTGCTCACTACCGTATGAATAATAAAAGAAGAGGATGATGATTTAGATCCAATCTCCAAATGGCCCTCCGTATTATATCTCACAACCAATAAATGCTAGTGTGGGCTAGAATAACAAGAAATAAAAATCCCTAAACACTTTTAGAGATTGTACATGTATATGTCACACACTCAAATCTTTTTGTTTTTCTTATTTTTCTTCAACTTTTGGGAGAAGACCTTAGAACAAGACGGTGTCTAGGGTTTGAAAAACTCAAATAGGGTGAAAAAGAAAAAAACTTTTCCTTTTTATACTTAGGGTTTAATTTACAAAATAAAACAAACACTTCCCCCTCATCTTTGAGCAGTTTTGGCCAGCCATAAAAAATATGAAAAATTTGTACATCAAATATTACTTTAATGACAATCTTAAGTTGCCATTTAAAGGTTGTAACATCAAATTCAGAAATAATATATATATATATAATTACTTATTACCAAATATATATTTATATTTTAAATTATCAAAATAATTTAATACTTACAACCTTTTAAATACAATAAATGATTATCTCATAATCATTTTCTTAATGAAATAAACAATTATATTAAACATAATAAGAAGTTACATGTGTGATAAAAATATATTATTAATCCAATTAATAATATGGTGTGGTGTGTGTGAGAGTATATAATTAGACTATCCAATTATATTTATTTTGCTACAGTATATTGAGATAGAACGATGACCAAATGGACCTACGGTTATGAGCTCCAATAATATCAGAACATTAATTAAACCCTTATTAAATATTCTGAATTATTAACTTTAGGTTATTCCACTAAAAACCTGAAGTTGCTCTCTTGTTGTCGTAGATAGATAAAATAATTTGAACTAGAACCCATCCATCGATATAGTCCTTACATACGGAATGACCCTTAACGAGTAACTCATAATTAGAGTCGGGTTATAATGTCTGTTATACCCCTCTAATTATTTTTACCTGAAGTACCATTGATTCTCTAATGAATGATTTATTCATAACCATTATGAATGTTAATCTTTCTATTCGTAATAGAAAGGCTTGAGCGTTCTAATCGTTCAAGTATCAAATCAACCCTTAAAGAAGATACTCTTATATTTTTCGTAAGAATGAGTGAACTTCATATCTATGTAAAATGTCCCTAATTATATACCAAACCACATCCCTAAAGGACGTAGCTATTGGTCGGAATTGTTACACCAACCTCACCTTTGTAAATCAAAGGACATTGCCTCCCATGCAGGAGGTCATAGTAAACTTAGGATTCAGATCAATCCATATATGACCATCTAGTAGACTTAAATGAATTTCTTTATTTATCGAATATTATAAGAAACTCATTTATATCTAGGTCCAGTCCTATATGATCACATCATATAAGGTGCCTTCATTCTCATGTCACCACATGGACGATCCCGGATCAAGGTCGATATATAACTATAGAATGGACCGCAACTATAGATAAACCAAAAATAAAGTACCCACTTTATTTTCACTCTATTAGCCCACACAAGCAACTTCCGCCGTGCTAAAGAAAGTCGTTTGCTACACAACCTTAGAATGGTCTTGTAGTAATACTGGACACTAGGTTGTTCGACATTGAAATAAGTTTTACTATTATAAACTATTCTTAAGGTAAATATTCCTAGTCGTTGGTTTTGGAATACGGTCGAATTCATATAACCTAGAAGACTAGCACATGTCATATATTAGAATTTGAGTTCCAATGGTTTAACCCGATGTACCATGAGCTTTGGAAGCTCGTATAGACCTATGGGGATTGGTTGGACCAAATACTGAATGACTTACAGGTGATTTCTAATAGTTGGAAGTACACACCACCGTCAATAGGAATCTCCTTGAGTCGAGTAACATATGTAATCCTTTGATCATAGGATAACACTGATTTTATGTGAGATCCTACATACTTTGATGCCATGTATGTCAGAAACCTTTCATGGTCTGGCCTCTAGATGTTCATTAGGTGTGGACAGATTCACTCGTTAATCAAGTGCGAATCAAGATAGAATCCGTCGGCCCGTATGTCTCCATAAGGGGTTTAAGTATCTATGTAAATAAGTTATGATTTTTAAAACTTTGGCCAAAGTCGATCACCTAAGGTGGATCACATCAGTTGTAAAGAATAATGGACATGTCGACATGAGATGTGCGCCTCGGAAACTTGACGATGTATTCTATGTTTCCTAAACACAACTCGGATAGCCTACGACGGAGGGATTGTGAAACATATGTAATGACCTCGACTTGTATAGTTCAGAAAGGTCGTTCATGTTCTTTGTGAATTCGAAAGTGGCTGAATTGCGTACATCTTAGCTAGGATTATATGAAGAATGCGTCTGAACTTAGAGAGTCCCAATATGAAATGTGTACTTGTTGAGCACTTGGGTAGACAATTATTTTTTATAAAATATAATATTTGATATTATAATTATCAACTAAGATAATCAAGTGTTATTGGATAACATTGATTATTTACTTTGACCTAATTGGATTAATTCAATATTTACACAATGGTTTTGTCGTAATTTCATAATTATCTCTACCATTTGAGGATATTATGGTAATTGCAAGCATGTAATTTGGCTTGATTTAATTGGATTAAATCAAAGTGGCAAACATTGAACTAATCCATTTCCTAATCTTTGTATTGATTTAATTGGATTAAATCAAAGTGGTAGACAAATGTGATCACACCTAATTATACATATTTGGACAAATTAGATTAAGCCCACATAAAAGTTGATTAGAAATTTTATTAATTAAAAATTGCCTAAATTTTGTTATAAATAACAAGCTTTAAGAAGGTTTTAATTAAGCTTGAGAAAGCAAATTACAAACAATTCTTGGAGAAATTAGCATAAGTTAGAGAAATATTTAGAGAAGCTTTGTGAGGTCTCTATACCATTTCATCTAGGATAAATCAAGATTGGATATCGGAGTGAAGCTTGCTAGCATTGGAATTGTAACATCCCCGATCTGGGAGATGTTACCGGCAGGGAATAGGCCGTACTATTCCTCTGAGTCTTTGACTTTTGACATCTGCTATCCTTATCTCACATAAAAATTCATGCATGAGACCATTGCACAACTCATCAATCATGAATGTATAACACTTTTAATATTACATTGTAACGCCCCGCCGTAAGCTATAGGATTGAATAATGATTTGAATAAATGATTGAATTTTTTGGTACATTACCTAACCGTCCAATAGAAATAGGTTAGGGTATGAAATATTTACGGCTAAAATGAAATACTTATAAAAGTTATAAGATTAATTCAGTTGTGAATTAATATTGGGTACGCAATAGAAACTATAAATATTAGGTTAGTAGCCACATAATTAAAATAAATACTGGGGACTGAACAAAAAATAACCATGTATCTTTCCTTATAAAAAGATAGAGCTAATGAAACCCTAAACTTTAATATATATTTCCCCTCTTGGCTGAAAACGGCACCCTGGGAGTTTGGAGTCTGTTGATCTGGGTCAATTGCTGTCAAAAGCCACCAAACGTCTCCCGGTCTTTTAGGTGATCCTTCATAAAACATTCAGATATTAGTCTAACTTTAACGACTACTTTTGTTGATAGGGTATTGCTAACATACCATTGGGTATCTGATACCCAAGGGTTGTTAGCATTAAAAAA
>SKCR01010868.1:0-121759 GCA_019454045.1 Zanthoxylum bungeanum | reverse complement strand
TTGAAAGAATGTTTCTTTTTTTCTTGATGAACTAGTATGATTCTAGGGTTTCATTTTCTCTTAGAATTTGGGGCTTTGGGTTGTGGTGGATGGAATTGGAAGCATGGTGCATGTGTGAAGTAGTTTTGGAAGTAATTAGTGTAAATAGTTTCCAATTTGATCAATTGTTGATGAGTTTATATTCTAGAGTGTTATGGCCACTCTTGTGACACCTAGAATTGTTCTTGGGTTGTTCATATGTGGTAACTTGATTTGGTGTTTTGATTAATTTGATTAATCTTGAAAATTTGGATTTAAAGCATGAAAATTGTTAAATTTTGGTTCTGGATCAGATCTAATGAAACTGGAAATTTTATGATGATTTTGATGTCATATGAATGTAATGTATGTGTTTTGGGAGTTGGAACAATTGTCGGAAAGTGTTTCGAAGTTTAAATAAGCAAAAATGGCCAAAAACGGCGTTACCGGGTGACCTTTGAGCCAACCGGGTGACAGCTGCCCAAACAGTGAATCTGTTACTGTTCGGGCAGCCCATGAACTGTCTTAACACTATTGGGGCTGACCTGGGCAGTCCCCATAAGTGTTGGGTGGTCGGTTCGGTCAAAAATGCGTTTTAGGCCATTTTGCGGAAAAACGTTTTTGTAAAAGTTTCGCGACATTTCATATATATTTATGTCGTTATTTGATATTGAATAAATAGGTTTAGGTGAAATATGAATAAATTATTCATATTAGATATTGAATAATTTATTCGGTAATTTGAAAAAATTTTAAATTACGATTTTGCCAGAACCGCACTTCCGCTGCGCCATTCGCCCAAAACCCCAACATCAACATCCTGGGATTGACTGTGAGGAAATTTTTTCACCAGTAGCCATACTAAAATCTATTAGGATTCTTTTAACCATTACTGCATATCACGATTATGAGATATGGTAATGGATGTGAAAACCACTTTACTAAATGGATTCATTGAGGAGGATATCTATATGGAACTGCCAGAGTGTTTCGTATCCAGTGAGACTTCAAACTTGGTTTGTAAGCTCCAGAATTCTATTTATGGACTTAAACAATCATCCCGAAGCTGGAATCGTCATTTTGATGAGATAATTAGATTATCTGGATTCATCAAGAATGAGGAAGAACCATGTGTCTATAAGAAAGTGAGTGGGAGCATGATAGTTTTCCTAGTCTTGTATGTAGATGACATCCTTATCATTGGAAATGATATAGGATTGACGCAAAGTGTGAAAGCCTACCTTTGTAAGAACTTCTTCATGAAAGATATGGGTGAAACTTCCTATATACTAGGTATAAGGCTCTCTACCGGGTTAAAGTTAGAAAGCTTATAGGGTTGTTGCAAATGACGTACATAGATAAGATGTTAGAAAGATACATTTTTACCAACTACAAGGGAGCAAATGTACCTTTTGTTGGGAAGCGGCCGTGAGTGCGCAGCGGAAAATTAAAAATTATGATGCCGCTATCTCTTTGCCCCAGACCCATTTATTTTGATTATTCTACAAGCCTAGGCATGTTACTATATATTCTAAGCATAAAAACTCATAAAACATGCAAAGAACATAAACCTAAATATGCTAACTATCATAAGAACTCTAATTAAAATAAAGAAAGAAAAAGACTTACTTGAACCGAAGACTCCTCCAGTCCTCCCTCCAATCTACAAGCTTTTCTCGAACTCAGCAAGCTCTTCCATGTTCCAAAGAGCACCCAAGTGTGTGGCCTCCAAAGGTGCACACACCAAAGCCAAAACTCAACGGCAAGACTACGCCTTGAGTGCACATGTATTTTTCCCTTGGTGCTAGCCTAGGCAAATACCTCAAAACTTTTAACTTGAGATTCCTTTAGTCAATTAGACTTAAGGATCCTAAAAATAAGTGGCTTACTCTTAAACTTTAGAGTTGCTCACTTATATAAACCCAAGATATGAAATGTTTTGGTGTAAAAATTTGTAAATAATTCTTTGGGTTTATATAGGTGCTCCAAAGACAACAAAATTAATTAAGAATCAGATGTGGGATCAATGCTAATTAAATCTTAGCCATTGGATCTTAATATAGTGCATAATTAGATTAAAAAACCCTAATAAGAGTTTGGGCCGAATTGGAATTCAAAACAAATAAAAAAAAAACGAAGATTTTTTTATTTTATTTATTTTCTTATTCAATTTTCCAATTCCCAAAGTGCCCCTATCGTCATTCACCAATCCCTAAGCCACTTTGGAAACTCATAAATGATCTGTTCAATAATTAAACACATTGAACCATTTATGAACAATTCCTACAGCAATCATATATGCTGTTAAATTTGTACTGTGCACTGTTAACCATTGATTTTGACTTTGTTGTGTGTGACCTTTTGGGTTCCCCTCAAGTTGGACATGAAATGAATCGTGATAATTTAATCAAACATAAATTATCCTCCGATCAGATGGTCATTCGATTTCAATGACCAAGGTTGACATCTAGCAACATGCCAATGCCCCCAAATGAGAAGGAAAGAAATATACCTATTCTGTATGCGATTTACATATGATACGATCCCTCGCCTCACTGTATCCCCACCGTTTGACCTAGGGTATGGAAAGTGTCTACCCATATAGTCAAATGTATGATGTTGATAGTGTCATGAATTGTGCTAACCCAAGAATCTCACATGATTCTTCCGCTGTGGCCACAGTCTCAAGCACTGATCACACATATCAACCCGCGTACTGGAATACTACTCTTATAAGAAAATATTATCTGAGAGAGTGGTGATCATGTGTTGTATCTTTACAAACTTTATGTGTTTCAATAAATGACCCAATCATACCCTTATGACCGGATCTTTTGAACCGGGGAAGGGGAATGTCAAAGTCATTTGATCCACACATAAGATTGTAAAGACCTCAAGTCTAAGGACTAGTCATACAATCGATACATGAAAGTTCTCACAGACACATGGGATAAACACTCCATGTGAAAACTTTCGGCGATCAGTTCGATGGACACGAGCAACTCATGCATCCATGTGATACACCAAGCGGACGGATCTCCGCTAGTAGCCTATGAGATCAGCTACCCCACTTAAGGGCGGATCATATCATCATGCTAGTCTCTCCGCTTTGTGAACGCCCAGATTATTCACAAAACTATGACTATGAACGTTTGAGAGTAATGATTCTCATAAGGCGTGGAATCCATCATCTTATTACTCCAAGGGCTTTATTTCAGTGTTTGATGATTCATATAATTTATGTAAGACACGTATAATAAAGATTGCCATTTTATTAATTAATGAAAATATTGTAAATACATGTACATATAGCCCATCCACAAGTTGGGTATAGGGCATATCCCTAGAAATCTCCCACTTGCACTATATCCAACTAGTATGAATCTGGACACCATACTCTTGGGTGTGCCTATCATGCTTTTATTGAGTCAGCCATTTAGTCAGAGAATCTGCAAGATTATCTTTTGTGGGTATTTTCTCTATAATAACTTCTTTTCTCTCAAAAATATCCCTGATGAGATGGAATCACCTGAGTACATGCTTGGATTTCTGGTGGGACCTTGGTTCCTTTGATTGAGCAATGACGCCCGTGTTGTCACAGTACATCATGACGCCATTCTTTATCGCGGGAAACACTTCCAGCTATGTGATGAACTTCTTTATCCAGACTGCTTCTTTAGGTGCCTCAGATGCTGCAATATACTCGGCTTCAATGGTGGAGTCTGCTGTAGTTGACTGCTTTGAGCTTTTCCAACTGACAGCTCTGCCATTCATAGTAAACAAATATCCTGTTTGCGATCTCTGTCATCCCTATCGGTCTGAAAGCTCGCATCACAGTAACCAATGACTTTCATCTCAAAACAATCTCCGTATGTCAAGAACACATCCTTAGTTCTTCTCAGATACTTGAGGATTGTTTTGACAGCTGCCCAGTGTTGCTCACCAGGATTTACCTGATACTTGCTCGTTATGCTAAGACCATAAGAGACATCAAGTCTTGTACATAGCATGGCGTACATGATCGTCATATTGCTGAAGAATAAGAGATCTTACTCATACGCTCTCTATCTGAAGGAGTATGTGGATATTGCTCCTTAGATAATTTGATTCCATGATAAGTAGGTAAATTACCTCTTTTGGAATCTTCCATTTTGAATTTTTTTAAAACTTTATCTATGTACGTAGATTGAGAAATTCCTAACAACATCTTAGATCTATTACGGTAGATGTTAATGCCGAGGATGTAGGCTGCTTCTTTCAAATCTTTCATGGAGAAATTCTGAGATAACCATTGCTTGGTGGCTTGCATCATTGGAATATCATTCCCGATGATTAATATGTCATCGACATATAATACAAGAAATATAACATCATTCCTACTACTTTTCCTGTAAACACAAGGCTCGTCTATATTTTTGATGAAGTTAAATTCTTTGATTGTCTCATCAAATCGTATATTCCAACTTCTGGTGGCTTGCTTGAGTCTATAAATGGATCGTTTAAGCTTGCATACTTTATTATGATCATCCTTAGATGCAAACCCCTCAGGTTGTGTCATATAGGCTTCCTCTACGAGGTTCCCATTAAGGAAAGCAGTTTTGACATCCATCTGCCAAATCTCATAATCAAAGTGTGCAGTTAATGCCAATAAAATTCGAATAGACTTTATCATTGCAACAGACGAGAAGGTTTCATCATATTCAATTCCTTGGATTTGTCTATAACCTTTCGCCACCAACCTAGCCTTATAGGTTTGGATGTTGCCTTCTGCATCAGTTTTACGCTTGTAAATCCACTTGCCGCCTATGGGTTTTATCCCTTCTGGTGTATCCACCAAGTCCCAGACTTAATTCTGATACATAGAGTCTATTTCGGATTTCATGGCCTCAAGCCACTTGACTGAATCAATGTCACACATTGCTTCGTCATAATTGGTGGGATCGTCATTTTCAATGACCGTTGGACAATTATGACCCATAGCGTCACTATTTGTAAAAGACATTGTTGTTTTTGTACAAATTAACTATGTGACAATTGAAATTGCATTTTATCATTTTGTAATTAGATTACTTGTATATATAAATGATAAAAGTCCTTATGATTAGTTCCGGATTATAAGATATGAGACAATATCAATCCACAAAGATTTAATTAGATTACTTGAGCAATGAGTATGTGTCTATGGGAATCCACTTCAGGGTAGGTGTATTTGGTCTTAACCTGAGACTTGCATCGCTAGTGCTTACGACAATCAATACGATTTGGTTTTGGTCGTCCAGGACTTTAACAGGTTCTGTGTACGCCTCTTATAGGTTTATTGAGAATCGTAGTGTATTGGGAGTGATGTCAAGATGGAAGTATCACTTTAGTCATATAAAGTTGATGATCACGGAGGGATACAGAACCAGTTCTCTATTACGTTGCAACTATCAGGATAATATGAAGAGGTCATGATTATCCGATTATAGAGACCAGTTGCTTGTGCTTTGATATATGCTTTGTACGGGGCAGACACTATTCCAGCCCCAGGTCTTGAATGTGACATCAAATACTGGATCGCAATACGCAATACTACGTATACTACGCCTGTTATAGATTATATATTCCTTAATGAATATTTCTGGAGAATTGGGTACGCATGTCGCTTTGCTAGAAGCCAACCATGTCTCGTAAATCGGTAAAAATATGGTACGAGGTACGCACGTGTTCGGATAGTCCGACGACCGAATTTACTACCAACATATCCAGGGATCTCATGGGTCGCTTCCCGAAGATTCATCGATGACGTATGACTCGAACATAATTAATTTGGGATTAATTAGAAGAGAGAGAAATTAATCTAGGATTAATTACGGCGAGAATTTATCTGGGATAAAATTCATATAAAAGAGAGAAAACGATTAATTTGGAATTAATCGATAAAATAATATATTCGATATATTAAATGAAATTAGATTTCATAACGGAATTAAAATTGGATTTTAATTCGGGTGAGAGAATTAATTTAGAATTAATTCTCGAGCGACTTTAATAGTAATTTTACTAGGCATAATTATTTAATTAAATTTGATTTAATTACGTCGCAACGGAAAAACTCGTTAATTCGGAATTAACGAACCCGAGCCCGGAATGTGTTTACGGGCCCACTCAAATTTTGAATCAAGTGGGGCCCACATGTCACATCACTTGTCTTTCTCATCACTTTTTGGTGATGGAATTTGGTGAGTTGGTAATGATGTGTTGGTGACTTGTAACTTACACAATTGTTAAAAGTGATGTACTTATTACCAACTTTGGAATTGGTATATCTTTTGTTTTTTGAAATCAAATAGAATTCAACACACATCACTCTCTTTCTTCTTCTCATTCACGCCCAAAGTGAAGATTTTTCCTCTCCCATTTTTCTTGGCTTGGCCGAGAACTTCAAGAACAAATTGGAAGTTTTGTTGCAAAATTTTCCAAGAGCTAGCACTTAAAAGAATAATACAAAGGTGATAGGGAAACCTTTCCCAAGAGTTTGGAATCAAAGAAAGCTTGGAGCTTGATTCATCATTCAAAGAAAGCTTGGAACAATTTCAAAAGGAGCAAAGTTTTGTTATCAACACATCCTACAATAGATATTTGTAAGTATAATTCCTCTATACTTTCTTTTAGTATTCACACTTTTATCATGCTTGAAATGTTCTTGGGATGATCTTAGAGACCAATAATGACCTGATCATGTTCCTTATCAATATGGAAACCATATCTTTCGGGCTCATGTCTTTCCCTACTAGACCTTCTAAGTTCATAACCTTGTGGTTGTTCCGTCGCTGCCCTTTTAAGGGGCCTGGGGTTTAGTTCTATGTTAGTTTGTTCTTCTCGTACCTCATCGAGGTCAAGTCTACTCCCACTTTATTTCTTGAGAAGGAATTCATTCTCTAGAAATTTAGCATTTCGTGAGACAAATGTTCTTTGTTCATTTGGGACGTAGAACACGTATGCTCTTGAGTTCAAGTATATCCTTCAAACTTACATTTAACTACCCTATCATCCAATTTGTTAGTTTGTGTGAGCTTTACATATGCGTCACATCCCCAAACTCTTAGATAACTAAGACTAGGACATTTCCCAGACCATAACTCATATGGTGTTTGACTAAAAGTCTTGGAAGGAACTTGGTTTAGTAGTAGTGTTGCAGTTTCTAAAGTAAAACCCCAAAATGAAAGAGGTAGATCCATGTCTAGCATCATTGATCCGACCATATCTAATAATGTTCGATTTCTCCTTTCGGAGACCCCATTATGCTGTGGAGTTCCCGGAGGAGTCCATTGGGAAACAATGCCATTTTCTCTTAAGTAATCTTGAAATGCGTCGCTTAAGAATTCACCACCTCGGTCAGACCTTAGTGACTTAATACCTTTATTAAGCTGGTTTTCTACCTCAACTTTGAAGTCTTTGAATTTCTCAAAGGCTTCAGATTTGTACCGCATAAGGTACGCATACCCATATCGGGAGTGATCATCGATAAAGGTAATGAAATAGGAGAATCCACCTCTAGCGGTGACTGACATTGGTCCGTATACATCACAGTGTATGAGTTCTAATGTCTCCACTGCACGCTGTCATTTACCTTTGAAGGGTAATTTGGTCATTTTACCAAGTAAACAAGACTCACAAGTTCCATAAGGTTCATATTTGAAGGGTCTGAAATACCCATCCTTATGTAGCTTAGTTAATCTTGTTTCATTGAGATGACCTACGCGACTGTGCCATAGAAGTGATTCATTGAGATTATTCGAGTTAACGTTGTATATATTAGAGGTTGAACATTCTTTGTTAGTTTGTAAGACATAGATACCATTATTCAAAATACCATCTCCATATTTTATTTCATTGAAATAAATAGAACATTCATTACAACTTATTAGGCATGAAAAGCCTTTATTACATAAATAAGAAATTGAAATGATGTTCTTTACTAGAGAAGGTACATAAACACAATCTTCTAAGTCTAGAACTAAACCATTAGGAAAAACTAATTAATAAGTCCCCACGCACAATGCAGCCAGTTTTGCTCCATTACCCATACGTAAGTTAACCTCCCCATGACAGAGTCTACTACTGTTTCTCAGGCCCTGCACATTGTTACACAAGTGAGTCCCACAACCGGTGTCAAACACCCAAGTAGAAGGTTCAGAGTTTTGAGAATATAGTTCAATCATATACAACATACCTGAAGCATTGGGCTTCTTGGCCTCTTGGGCTTCCCTAGCTTCCTTGCTTTCAAGGATCTGCAGTCTTTCTTCCAATGACCTTTCTTTCCACAAAAGAAATATTTCCCCTTTCCTTTTTTCTTCTCCACCTTACAATGGGCTTTAGGTGATCTGGAGCCTTGGCATTGCCTTTATTTTTCTTTGGGCCTCATGGCTTCAGGTCCGTACCCATAAGCATGACGAAAGTTTTAAGCTCCGGTTTCAAGTCCTTCTCTGCTTGCTTATCAGATTATACAATTCTGCTAAAGTAACTTCTTTATTAGACAAATGAAACTGCATAATAAAGTTAGAGAAGTCTTTTGGTAGGACTGAAGAATTAGATTATGACCTATCTCATGATCCATGATGAACCCGAGGTTGGCCAATTTTTCAATGTGGCCAATCATCTTAAGCACATGTCCACTAACAGATCCTTCCTTATACCTTATTTGGAATAAGGCACATGAAACTTGGAATCTCACGGTATGAACGGAAGTTGCATACAACTCCTTCAAGTGAAAGATGATGGTTTGAGCATCCATATCTTTGTGAGCTTTCTGAAGTTCGTCCGACATAGAGCCAAGCATTATGCAAACTGTTTACTCATCATCATCGACGTGTTTCTTCCAAGCATCAAATGTATTTTGGTTAGCATCTTCTGCGGGTTCAGGGGGAAATGATCTTTCAAGAACATATAAAATCTTTTCTTGTCGTAAGACAATTTTAAGGTTTCTAAACCAGTCATTGTAGTTGTCCCCTTTGAGCTTATGCTCATCAAGGATGGAATGAAATGATATCCTGGTTACCATTTGAATGTTTGTGAAATACTTTAACCCACCTGTTAAGATATAATGTTAAAATTAGGAATATGTTTTCATTAATGTTTCATAATAACATGGGCTTTTAATATTATGAAGTTGCTCCCACTCAATTATTTTAAAATTTTAAGCAAATCGCATCAACCCCAATATGATGGATTTCTTGTGGGCAAGGATCTCATTATCATCATGTCACAACTCCGACTAGGGCCGATCATTATAAAATACGATAATTAGGTAGGTTCCCAACCAATATATGATATAAATCACAATTCCTTGATCATTGGGTTGGGTAATCAAACATGCCATATCTTATGCTAGTCCTTGTGGACACCCAATCTTTGCCACTAAGTTATAACACCACGCCTAAGGGTCGCTGCATCTTATGACTTAGAAAAGTCAAACCATTGTCAATAGTACGATTTAAGGACAAATTGGTATTGGTCAGTCTGGTCAAGCCTAGTCTTGCCAATACGGTTTAAGCCCTTTGGGTCTATGCTTTACAATGGGAGGCAAATTTTAGACTTAAATTATTATTGAGGATTTTAGCAAGTTTAAGTGAATAACTGTCAAATGGATTCCTCCATTGAAAATTCCCTAGAGGGAGGGTGGAGCGAACTCTCTTAAATACCCTTACCTCTTAGGCTCTTATTGCCTTGGTGACAGGAATAAACAATAGATCCTCTAAATTAGTCCAACACTTTAAATATGATTTAAGTTAAGCTTTGAGTAAATGATTATCTTGATGTCTTCACAGCTCTTCATTTTGGCTATAAAAAGGTAGTGAGTGAAGGAAGACACCAACTCATTATCTAACTCTAGTAATACCTTTGGTTAAATTAACTTTAGTTTGGAAAGTTTTATTAACGCCTTGGTCCCACCCCACTTGTATCTTTTATAATGTCTTTTATTATAAACAAGTGATTTATATTTATTAGCCTTAATGATAATAAATCTCTTAGTTCATCACTGAATAATTACTTAGCTAAGGGATAAGCAATACACTCTATATTTCCTGAGAAAGTCTCTAGATGCTTGCACCCTAAAATAATCATGCCAATTCTAATCATACATAGAATCATCATGCATATGAGTTTTAATATGTTGGAATTATTTTAGGCATTAAATAACTTTGATTAATATTTAATTATGATATTGCATTTTATTTTAATCAAATAAATTTACTATTCACATTTTTGTACAGATGCGTGAACTTTAAATGCAATTTCACAATTCAAATCTTAACTAAATCATGCAAAACTTGTGCCTAAAAGTAAGATCAGGGTGTTAGCGTTCCAATGAGATTTTACACACCCAATATCGAGTTCAAATGAGAGAGAACTAATCAAAACAAAAATGACGCGCTGATACCACTGTTGGGAAGCGGCCGCGAGTGCGCAGCGGAAAATTAAAAATTATGATTTCGCTATCCCTTTGCCCAAGACCCATTTGTTTTGATTATTCTACAAGCCTAGGCATGTTACTATATACTCTAAGCATAAGAACTCATAAAACATGCAAAGAACATAAACCTAAACATGTTAACTATCATAAGTACTCTAATTAAAATAAAGAAAGAAAAAGACTTACTTGAACCGAAGACTCCTCTAGTCCTCCCTCCAATCTACAAGCTTTTCTCTAACTCAGCAAGCTCTTCCACTTTTCAAAGAGCCACCTAAGTGTGTGGCCTCCAAAGGTGCACACACCAAAGCCAAAACTCAACGGCAAGACTACGCCTTGAGTGCACGGGTATTTTGCCCTTGGTGCTAGCCTAGGCAAATACCTCAAAACTTTTAACTTAAGATTCCTCTAGTCAATTAGACTTAAGGATCCTCAAAATCAGTGGCTTACTCTTAAATTTTAGAGTTGCTCACTTATATAAACCCAAGATATGAAAGGTTTTGGTGTAAAAATTTGTAAAGAATTCTTTGGGTTTATATAGGTGCTCCAAAGACAACAAAATTAATTAAGAATCCGATGTGGGATAAATGCTAATTAAATCTTAGCCATTGGATCTTAATATAGTGGTTTAATGAGATAAAAAAACCCTAATAAGAGTTTGGGCCGAATTGGAATTAAAAAAAATAAACAAAAAATAAATAAAAAAAAATGCAGATTTTTTTTATTTTCTTATTCATTTTTCCAATTCCCAAAGTGCCCCTATTGTCATTCACCAATCCCTAAGCCACTTTGGAACGTCATAAATGATATTTTCAATAATTAAACACATTGAACCATTTATGAACAATTCTTACACAATCATATATGCTGTTAAATTTGTACTGTGCACTGTTAACCATTGATTTCGACTTTGTTGTGTGTGACCTTTTGGGTTCCCCTTAAGTTAGACATGAAATGAATCGTGATAATTTAATTGAACATAAATTATCCTCCGATCAGATGGTCGTTCGATTTCAATGACCAAATTTGACATCTAGCAACATGCCAAGGCCCCCAAATGAGAAAGAAAGATATATACCCATTCTGTATGCGATTTACATATGATACAATCCATCGCCTCACTGTATCCCCACCGTTTGACCTAAGGTATGGAAATTGTCTACCCATATAGTCAAAAGTATGATGTTGATAGTGTCATGAATCGTGCTAACCTAAGAATCTCACATGATTCTTCCGCTGCGGCCACAGTCTTAAGCACTGATCACACATATCAACCCGTGAACTGGAATACTACTCTTATAAGAAAATATTATCCGAGAGAGTGGCGATTCTCTGTTGTATCTTTAAAAACTTCATGTGTTTCAACAAATGACCCAATCACACCCTTATGACCGGATCTTTTGAACCGGGGAAGAAGAATGTCAAAGTCATTTGATCCACACATAAGATTGTAAAGACCTCAAGTCTAAGGACTAGTCATACAATCGATACATGAAAGTTCTCACAGACACATGGGATAAACACTCAATGTGAAAACTTTCGGCGGTCAGTTCGATGGACATGAGCAACTCATGTATCCATGTGATACACCAAGCGGACGGATCTTCGCTAGTAGCCTATGAGATCGGTTACCCCACTTAAGGGCGGATCATATCATCATGCTAGTCTCTCCGCTTTGTGAACGCCCAGATTATTCACAAAACTATGACTAGGAACATTTGAGAGTAATGATTCTCATAAGGCGTGGACGCAATCATCTTATTACTCCAAGGGCTTTATTACAGTGTTTGATGATTCATATAATTTATGTAAGACACATATAATAAAGATTGCTATTTTATTAATTAATGAAAATATTGCAAATATATGTACATATAGCCCATCCACAAGTTGGGTATAGGGCATATCCCTAACACCTTTCCGATAAGGCATACATCTTTCGAAGAAAATGGCACCTCAAACTGAGGAAGATAGAGTTAGAATTTCTAACTTGCCATATGTTTCTTGCATTGGAAGCATAATGTATACAATACTGTGTACTAGACCTGACATCAGTTTTGGGGTTAGTTTAACTAGCCAATATCAATCTGATCTAGGTAATGATCATTGGATAGCTGTGAAACATATCCTAAAATATCTTAAGGGTACTAAGGATAAGTTTCTGATATATAAAGAAAATGAGCTACAAGTTAAGAGTTATACAGACTCCGACTTTCAGGGAAATCCAGATGATAGGAAATCTACATCAGGTTATGTCTTTACCCTTAACGTGTTGGAAAATTATGACCTATAGCATCACAATTTGTAAAAGACATGGTGTTTTTGTACAAATTAAATTGTGACAAAGGAAATTGCTCTTTTAATATTTTGTAATTAGATTACTTGGATAAATAAATGATAAAAGTCCTTATTATTAGTTCCGGATTAATAAGATATGAGACAGTATTAATCCACGAATGGTTTAATCATTAAACATCCCTAGTCGTAGTATTATCGAGACTGGACATCGATAATGCGGAATAGACTAGTATTACACTTGTGCGCGTTATGGAAGCTTAACGACATAGTTCTAATATATTTAAGTATTGGATACTTATACAAGTGTGATAGGAGGTTCTGTTAGCCGTTGGACCGGGAACAGCTTCACTCTGGATAGACCCCTCGGAATCCCATTGGTAGTATGCCTATGTGTCTATGGGAATCTGAATCAGGGTAGGTGTATATGGTCTTAACCTGAGACTTACATCACTAATACTTGCGATAATCAGTACGCTTTGATTTTGGTCGTTCAGAGCTTTAACAGATTTTGTGTACGCCTCTTCTCGGTTTACTGAGAATCATAGTGTATTGGGTGTGATGTCAAGATGAGAGTATCACTTCAGTCATATAGAGATGATGATCACGCATGATACATAACTAGTACTCTTAAATGCTACAACTATCGGGATAGTATGACTGGGTCATGATTATCCGATTACAGAGACTAGTTGCTGATGATCCGATATATGCTTCGTACGAGGCAGACACAATTCCAGCCCTAGGCCTAGCATGTAACATCAGATACTGGATCGTATTACACAATACATTGTATACTATGCCTGATACAGATTATATATTCTTCGTTGAATATTTCTGGAGAATTGGGTAGGCACGGTGCTTTGCTAGAAGCCAACCATGTCTTGTAAATCGGTGAGAACGTGGTAGACGGTACGCATGTGTCGGATAGTCTGACAATCGTATTTACTGCCAATATATCCAGGAATCTCTTGGGTCGCTTCCCAAAGATTCACCGATGACATTTGACTCGAACAGAATTAATCTGGGATTAATTATGAGAGAGAAAATTAATCTGGGATTAATTTCGGTAAGAATTTATCTGAGATTAAATTCGTTTAGAAGAGAGAACGCGATTAATTTGGAATTAATAGGTAAAATAAATTTAATAGTCAAATTGCATTTTTCTATTTAATTTATTTATTTGGGCTAAAATAATATATCAGATATATTAATTGAAATTGGATTTCAATGCGGAATTAAAATCATTTTTTAATTCATGCGAACGAATTAATTTGGAATAATTCGTAAGCGACTTTCGTAATAATGTTACTAGGCATTATTATTTAATTAAATTAGATTTAATTACGTAGTGACGAAAATTCGTTTAGTCGGATTAAACGAACTAGGCCGAAAGTGTGTTGTACAAGCCAACTTGAATTTGGAATTGAAAGTGGTAGGACCCACTTTAACTTACATCAACTTGTCAAAGATGATGGAAGTGTTGGCAATATTAATTGTACTTTGGAAGTCAAAACACACATTTTTCACAATTTTGGTATTATGTTTTTGAAAACACAAAAAATAATATTCACTCATCCTCTCCCTCTCTCATTGCCGAACTCACCTCTCATTTGAGGAGAAAATTTTGTTTCATTTTTGGACAAAACTAGCACTTTGGGAGTCATAGAAAGGTGATAGGGAAATTCACCCAATAGTTTGGAGGGCTTGGAGCTTCTACATCCAAAGAAAGTTTTGAACTTCAACCGATCAATGTAAGTATATTCCGCAACTTATCTTGATAAATTCACACACGAATCATGATTTAGAGATCTTGGCATGTCTAGGACACTAACAATGGTATCAGAGCCATATCTAAGCATGATTTGAATCTAGGGTTCTAAACTTTAATTTGGGGATTTTATGCTTGGAGTATGAAAATTTGAAATTGGTTGTTTGGTTGTGGTTGGATGATGACGAATTGGATTTATGCATCATTAGATTTTTGAAATTGATTGGATCAAAAATTTCCCCATATCCTAAGCCTTGGCCGAAACTTGAACCCTTAAATGCTCATGGTAATTTTTTGAATTTTGACAATTGGATATGTTAAATGCATGAAATGAATATTGATTGTTGATTTAATTAGATTGAAATCAAAATTGAATGTTATTCTATGCAATTACCGTGAGTTTGAGCATGTTGATGGAGAGTTGATTTTGCTTCAATTTTATGTTGGACATGAATTTGAAATTAAATATGATTAAGTGGATTAATTAGTGTTTTGGAAACGTTAGATTAATTGATTAATTGTGTTAATTACACTTTTAATTGAATTAATGTGTTTTTGGAATATTATGTTAATTTAATTTATTGTAATTGGGCTAATGGGCTTGGTTGGGCTTGGTTGGGCCAAGTTTGGTTTTGGTCAATTGGGTTGGATCCAATTGGGCCTAAAACCATTTCCATAAAGTCCAAAATAAGACATTGGGCCTTTAATAATTTAATTGGGCCTAATGGGCCTAAATTAATTTTTGGCATATGGTGATTCCTAATTGGGCCTTGGCATCTTGGGTGATCCATAATTGCCAAAGCCCATGCCTACAGAATTAATTGAAAGCCCATTGAACTTTAATTGAATTGGCATTGAATGCTAATTGGGCCTTTGAGACCCAATTGGATTGGATTTGGAATCCAAGTCTAAAAAGGCACTATTACAAGTGTAATTGTTTAATTTGGAATTAAACATGAATTAGTATGGAATACAATTTGAATTGGATTTAAAATTGTAGTTCGATATAATTCAAGAATACTTACTTTGAGTATTTATTCTTAAACGAGTTGGACTCACGTAAATCAAATCGTTGTATGAACACTGGATTGTCATTGATCAAGATTAATTAATTGGATTAGATTGATTGAACAACATGCTTTGTGTGAATACTTGGATGTATTTATATGAATAATGTATATCAGATGGATATTAGTTGGGTGGGGGTAGTTTTGGAAATTATTGTAAATTTGGAATTTATTAAATTGGACCTGTGTGTCCAGCCTTTCACCTTCTATTCTCTTTGTATTTCTCTTCTCACCAATTCCCCTCAATGCCAATGAGGTTTCTTTATGTATTATGTAATTGGGTAGAAGAATGTAAAATGCTAGCGGGAGAGAGGCAATAGAGAGATTTGTTCTAGGAACAAATTGTATTATATATCCATCCGCATATCTTATTAAATTTTATCGCGTCTTATTATGCTTTTAGAATGCATGTTTAAGGGTGTATGATGAGACCTAATCAAAGATAATAAATTGGTTGCCAATTTACGCGAAAAACCCTCACTTTAATATTAAATGTTTCCTTCCATTGAGTGGTTCTCTCTCAAGATCCAAGATTGACTTTGATTTGTTGGCCAAAGTCAAGATCACTGTCCATCGCGGATGTGTTTGAACTACCAAATCTTTGTTACATATCGCATGTCTTGCAGTTGTGACTTATTGGCCAAAGTCAAGGTCAATTCTGTACATCGACATGGATTACAAAGCTTTCCCACTGTCAATGGGTCACGCTTACCTCGAATCATTAAGCTTGTTGAGCCAAATCCAAGGCTTAGTTGATTCAGAGGAAAAAGGTTAGGAAATATATTGGATATATGTTTTGTACTTGGAGGTCCACCTACAGAATCAAGAAATATATTACACTTGCATGATATCCTATACCCAAATATACGAGAACCATGTCGTTGTGCCCTCACAACGCGCACAAGTGTAATACTAGTCTTTTACGCATTCATCGATGTCCAATCTCGATAATGCTCTGACTATGGATATTTAATGATTTATCCTTCGGATTGATACTGTCTCATATCATTCTCAATCCAGGAACAAATCACAGGGACCTCCTATCATTTATATATCTTGTGATCTAATCACAAATGATAAGAGTGCAATCTCTTTTTTGTCACATAGTTAATTTGTACAACAACACCGTGATCTGTACACAAATAGTGACGCTATGGGTCATAATTGTCCAACATGACATACACAATACTACGATATACTACGCTTGATATAGATCATTTATTCCTCTAAGGATATTTTCGTAGAATTGGGTAGGCATGGCGCTTTGCTAGAGGCCAACCTTGTCTTGTAAATCGGTATAAACGTAGTACGAGGTACTTACGTGTTCGGGATAGTCCGACGACCGACTTTACTGCCAAAATATTCGGGGATCTCATGGGTCACTTCCCAAAGATTCACCGAGACGTATGACTCGCACTCTTAATTAATCTGGGATTAATAGAAGAGAGAGAAAATTAATCTGGGATTAATTGTGGAGATATTTTATCTGGGATAAAATATCAATAAAGAGAGATAACGATTAATTTAGAATTATTCGACAAATCAATATATTCGATATATTAAACGAAATTATATTTCGACATGGAATTAAAATTAGATTTTAATTCAGGCGAACGAATTATTTAGAATTAATTCGTTAGCGACGTTAATAGTGATTTCGCTAGGCGTAATAATTTAATTACGACGCAATGAAAAATTCGTTAATTTGGAATTAGCGAACCCGAGCCCGGGATTATTTGTGAGCGCATTTGAATTTCGAATTCGAGTGCGGTACGCAAGTCAAATCAAGCGTCAAATCGCTAGTCGCATCAAGCGTCAATTCATTAGTCACTTTGAGTGATGTGACTTGACAACTTGATGGATTGAGTGATGTGAGTGGATGGAGCATTAAATGCTTGACTTTTTGAAAGCCAAATTCACAGGAAATGAATTTGAAATTCACATTTGTGTATAAGATACACAAATTTGGAACACATCACACAATTCTCTCTCTTTCTCTCATCTCTTTCTCTTCACGCCCTTGGGACAACTTTCTGTTTTCTTGTTTCTTGAAATCGTGAGCAGTGGGAAGCAAGAGATGGAAATTTGTGGCAAATTTCTTGAGTGCTAGCACACTACGAGACATGCGAAGGTGATAGGGAAGTCCACCCATGAGCCGGGAATCGTTCGATGAAGCTTGGAGCTTGACGAAGGACCACCATGGACGCCAAACCAGTGAGCACTGGCAGTGAACTGCCGAGCAGTCCATGAGGCATAATTTCAGTTTTGTTTGTCTCCGCATCGCTCAACCGATCGATGTAAGTATTCTGCGACTTCCTCGATTTGTATTCGCACTTGTTTCATGCTTATTATTGATCTTAGGACCTTAATAGAAACCAACAATGGCATCTAGAGCAAGGTTTGAGCATGAAAAAGTTTAGGGCTTAAAATTTGGGTAAAATGTTTTCAAGCATGAATTGGATGATTGAGTATGCTTAAAACATGTTTAATTGAAGTTTGATTTGATCAATTTCAAGAAAATTTATTTGGAACAATTTTCCCCAAAATTGGATGGCTTGGCCGAATCGTTGATGAACCATAATGTCTTGGAATTTTGATTTTTTGATTCATTGGATGTGTTGGAAATCATTAGGGAATGTTTATTTAATGTTGAATTTGATTCAATTGGATTGGATTTGTAATTTGGCATAATAAACCCTAATAGCCGAGAGTTATAGCCCTAAGTGTCTTGGTGATTTTTTTTTGTTTCGTTGATCATTGGATGACTTGAAACGATTGAGGATGTTGATTTAATGTCGATTGTGGAATTATTGGATTGAAACCGAATCGGACACAAAATCCTTCCATTGCCGAGAATGATATAGCATGTAATTGGGTTTGATTTTAATCAAAATGTGTTGGACATTTGATGATGAAAATGAGCATGATTAATTGTATAAATTGATGTTTTAGAAATGTTAATTTGGGTGATTAATCATGATATACACTTTAGTTTAATTAAATGTGAAATTGGATTTTTTGGGTTTAATTAAATTGGGCCTTAAAATTGGATTTGGGCTTGTTGTGTTGTTATTGGGCTTATTGGGCTTGATTGTATCAAGTTGGGTGTAGGCAAATTGGATTGGATCCAATTAGGCCCAAAACCGCCTCCATAAAGCCCAAATGCGACTTAATGAACCTTTAAAGTTTAATTGGGCCTAATGGGCCAAGATTGATTTCTAGGCTTATGGGGTAATTCCCGGATTGGATTTTGGTTATTCGGTTTGACCCGAGTTGACCAAAAGTCCACGCCTCAAGAAATTAATTAAAAGCCCATTGGACTTTAATTAAATTGACGTTGGACGTTAATCGGGCTTTGAGACCCGTAGCGATTAAATTTGGAATTTAAATCTTAAATGGTTTATTAATAAGTGTAATATTTAATTTGGAATTAAATAATGAATTAGAATTAAATGCATATTGAATTGGATTTAATTATGTAGTTTAATTTAATTCGAGAATTCGTACTTTAAGTACTTATTCGCAAAACGAGTTTGACTATAGCAAAATCAAATCGTTGTTTGAACATTGGATGGTCACTAATTATCAGATTAATTAATTTGATTAGATTGATTGATAACATGCTTGTGTGAATACATTGTTGCGATGCATGAATAATGTATATCAGATGGATATTAGATGGGTGGACAATTTTAGAAATTGTTGTAATAAATTTGATTTATTAATTGGACCTGCGTGTCCAGCCTTATACCTACATATTCTTTGTATTCTCTTCTCACCTATTCCCCTCAATGTAAATGAGGTTTCTTTAGAAGTGTATATTAAAGTAATAATGATATGCGGATGAATATTTTACACATTGATCCTAGATCAAATCTCTCACTTTCTCTCTCCCGCTAGCACAAATGTTCCTTCTACCGTTACACTACACTTCTAAGAAACTCATTTACATTGAGGGGAATAGGTGAGAAGAGAATACATAGAATATGGAGGTATAAGGCTGGACACGCAGGTCCAATTAATAAATCAAATTTATTACAACAATTTCTAAAATTGTCCCACCCATCTAATATCCATCCGATATACATTATTCATGCCTCACAACCATGTATTCACACAAGCATGTTATCAATCAATCTAATCAAATTAATTAATCTGATAATTAGTGACCATCCAATGTTCAAACAACGATTTGATTTTGCTATAGTCAAACTCGTTTTGCGAATAAGTACTTAAAGTACGAATTCTCGAATTAAATTAAACTACATAATTAAATCCAATTCAATATGCATTTAATTCTAATTCGCTATTTAATTCAAATTAAATATTACACTTTAATAATAAACCTTTCGATTTAAATTTCAAATTTAATAGTTACGGGTCTCAAAGCCTGATTAACATCCAACGTCAATTTAATTAAAGTCCAATGGGCTTTTAATTAATTTCTTAAGGCGTGGACTTTTGGTCAACTCGGGTCAAACCGAATAACCAAAATCCAATCCGGGAGTTACCCTATAAGCCTAGAAATCAATCTTGGCCCATTAGGCCCAATTAAACTTTAAAGGTCTATTAAGTCGCATTTGGGCTTTATGGAAGCGGTTTTGGGCCCAATTGGATCCAATCCATTTGGCCTAAACCCAACTTTGTACAACAAAGCCCAATAAGCTCAATTACAACATTAAAAGCCCAAATCCAATTTAAGGCCCAATTATAATTAAATCACAAAATTCCAAATTCCCCATTTAATTACCAAAGTGTATTACACAATTAATTACCCAATTAACATTTCTAAAACATTAATTAACATAACTAATCATGCTCATCTACATCAATTAGTGTCCAACACAAATTGATTAAAATCAAACCCAATTTTACATGCTCATACTCTCGGCAATATAGGGATATTTTTTGTCCGATTCGGGTTCAATCCAATTAAACTCACAATCGACATTAAATCATCATTCCCAAATGATTCAAGTCATCCAATGATCAAAAATCAAAAAGTCACCAAGACATTTTAGGGCTAAGGCATTCGGCCAACATAAGCATTTGGGGGAAAATTATTCCAAATCAATTTTCTTGAAATTGATCCAATCAAACTTCAATTCAAACACATTTAAACATATTCATTCATCCAATTTCACAAATTCATGCTCAAAATCAATTTGCCCAAATTTTAAGCCCTAAATATTTCATGCTCAAACCTTGCTCTAGATGCCATTGTTGGTTTCTATTAAAGTCCCAAGATCAATAATAAGCCTGAATTAAGTGCGAATACGCATCGAAGAAGTTGCGGAATACTTACATCGATCGGTTGAGCGACGTGGAGACATCAAAAATGAAATTCTGCCTCATTCACTGCATTCGGCAGTAAGCAATTTTGCTCACTGGTTTGGACTTCGTTTTGGTTCTTCGTCAAGCTCCAAGCTTCGCCGAATGGTTCCCGGCTCATGGGTGGACTTCCGTATCACCTTCGCATGTCTCATAAGTGTGCTAACACTTGTGATTTTTCCACAAAACCACACTCCAAGCTTCCCACTGTCACGGTTTTTGGAGAAACCAGTGAGCTCATTTCAGCCCTTTGGGCGTGAGGAAGAAGAAATAAATGGGAGAGAGAGAGTTGAATTTGGTTTGGAAAATTGTGTATCTTATACACACATTTAAATTTCACATGCATTTCATGTGAATTTGGCTTTTAAAAGTCAAACCATTAAAGCCCCAACCATTCACATCACGCAATCCATCAAGTTGTCAAGTCACATCACTCAAAGTGACTAATGATTTGACGCTTGATGCGACTAGCGATTTGACGCTTGATTTGACGTGCCACACTCGAATTCGAAAAGAGAATGCACTCGCAAATAATCTCGGGCTCGGGTTCGCTAATTCCAAATTAACGAATTTTCCGTTGCGTCGTAATTAAATGATTACGCCTAGCAAAATCACTATTCACGTCGCTAACGAATTAATTCTAAATTAATTTGTTCCCCCGAATTAAAATATAATTTTAATTCCGCGTCGAAATCAAATTTCGTTTAATATATCAAATATATTAATTAATCGATTAATTCTAATTAATCCTTATCTCTCTTTAAATGATATTTTATCCCAGATTAATTTTCTCTCTCTTCTAATTAATCCCAGATTAATTTAGAGTGCGAGTTATACGTCATCGGTGAATCTTTAGGAAGCGACCCATGAGATCCATGTTGGACAATTATGACCCATAGCGTCACTATTTGTATAGATCATGGTGTTGTTGTATAAATTAACTATGTGACAAGGAGATTGCTCTCTTATCATTTGTGATTAGATCACCTAGATATATAAATGATAGAAGGTCCCTATGATTTGTTCCTGGATTGAGAATGATATGAGACAGTATCAGTCCACGAAGGATAAATCATTAAATATCCCTAGTCAGAGTATCATCGAGATTGGACATCGATAAATACGTAAAAGACTATCATTACACTTGTGCGCGTTGTGAGGGCACAACGGCATAGTTCTCATATATTTGGGTATAGGATACTCATGCAAGTGTAATAGGAGGTTGTGTTTTACCGATGGTATAGGAAACAGCTTCGCTCTGGATAAGACCCCCTCGGAATTCCATTGGTAGTATGACTATGTGTCTATGGAAGTCCGAAATCAGGGTAGGTGTATTTGGTCTTAACCTGAGACTTGCACCGCTAATACATACGACAATCAATATACTTTGGTTGAGGTCGTCCAGGGCTTTAACTGGTTTTTGTGTATGCCGATTCTGGGTATATCGAGAATCGTAGTGTGTTGGGTGTGATGTCAAGATGGAAGTGTCACTCCAGTCATATGGAGATGATGGTCACGTAGGATACGGGACTGGTTCACTTTAGTGTTGCAGTCATCGGGATAATATGACTTGGTCATAGTTATCCGATTTAGAGACTAGTTACCAGAGATCCGACATGTGCTTCGTACGGGGCAGACACAATTCAAGCCCCAGGCCTAGCACGTGATCATTCAATACTGGACAGAAATACTCAATACTACGGTATACTTCGCTTGATATAGATCCTTTATTCCTGTAAGGATATTTTCAGAGAATTGGGAAGGCATGGCGCTTTGCTAGAGGCCAACCTTGTCTTGTAAATCGGTAAAACGTAGTATGAGGTACTTACGTGTTCGGATAGTCCGACGACCGAATTTACTGCCAACATATCCGGGGATCTCATGGGTCGCTTCCCAAAGATTCACCGATGATGTATAACTCGCACTCTAAATTAATCTGGATTAATTAGAAGAGAGAGAAACTTAATCTGGGATTAATTGCGGAGATATTTTATCTGGGATAAAATCATTAAAAGAGAGATAACGATTAATTTGGAATTAATCGATAATTAATATATTTGATATATTAAACGAAATTGGATTTCGACGTGGAATTAAAATTAGATTTTAATTCGGACGAACGAATTAATTTAGAATTAATTCGTTAGCGACGTGAATACTGATTTCCCTAGGCGTAATCATTTAATTACGACCCAACGGAAAATTTGTTAATTTGGAATTAGCGAACCCGAGCCCGGAGATTATTTACGAGCGCATTCGCATTTCGAATTCGAGTGCGGCACGTCAATCAAGCGTCAAATCGCTAGTCGTATCAAGCGTCAAATCACAAGTCACTTTGAGTGATGTGACTTGACAACTTGATGGATGGAGTGATGTGGTGTGGTTATTGGCTTTAAATGGTTTGACTATTAAAAGCCAAATTCACATTAAATGCATGTGAAATTTAAATGTGTGTTAAGATACACAAATTTGCCGAACCAAAAACAACTCTCTCTCTCTCCATTTCTTTCTTCTTCCTCACGCCCTTGGGGCTAATTTTTTCTGGTTTTCTGGTTGCAAAATGCCGAGAAACAGAATGGAAGCATAGTGGATTTTGTGGCAAAATCACAAGTGCTAGCACACTTACGAGACATGCGAAGGTGATAGGGAAGTCCACCCATGAGCCGGGAACCGTTCGGCGAAGCTCAGAGCTTGACGAAGGAACCAAATGAAGCCAAACCAGTGAGAAAAACGGCTCACTGCCGAATGCAGTGAAGGAGGCAGAATTTCATTTTTGATGTCTCTGCGTCGCTCAACCGATCGATGTGAGTATTCCGCAACTTCTTCGATGTGTATTCGCACTTGATTCATGCTTATAATTGATCTTGGGACCTTAATAGAAACCAACAATGGTATCAGAGCAAGGTTTGAGCATGAAATATTTAGGGCTTAAAATTTGGGCAAATTGATTTTGAGCATGAATTTGTGAAATTGGATGAATGAATATGCTTAAATGTGTTTGAATTGAAGTTTGATTGGATCAATTTCAAGAAAATGATTTGGAATAATTTTCCCCAAAAATTTGAGCTTGGCCGAATTATAGTGCCCTAATTAGTCTTGGTGATTTTTTGATTTTTGATCATTGGATGACTTGAATCAATCGGGAATGTTGATTTAATATTGATTTTGGATTCAATTGGATTAAATTGAAATCGATTTAAAATTCCTTGTAATTGCCGAGAGTATGAGCATGTAAAATTGGGTTTGATTTTAATCAATTTGTGTTGGACACTAATTGAAATAAATGAGCACGATTAATTAGCCTAATTTGTGTTTTGGAAGTAATGATTTGGGTGATTAATTATGTTAATGCACTTTGGTTATTAAATGTGGAATTGGAATTTTTTTGTGTTTAATTAATTGGCCTTAAAATTAGATTTGGGCCTTTAATTTGTTAATGGGCTTATTGGACTTTGTTGTACAAATTTGGGTTAAGGCAAATTGGATTGGATCCAATTGGGCCCGAAACCGCCACCATAAAGCCCAAATGCGACTTAATGGACCTTTAAAGTTTAATTGGGCCTAATGGGCCTAAATTGATTTCTGGGCTTATGGGGTACTTCCCGGATTGGATTTTGGTTATTCGGTTTGACCCGAGTTGACCAAAAATCCACGCCTTAAGAAATTAATTAAAAGCCCACTGAACTTTAATTAAACTGACGTTGGACGTTAATCGGGCTTTGAGACCCGTAACGATTAAATTTGGAATTTAAGTCGTAAAAGTTCATTAATAAAGTGTGTTATTTAATTTAGAATTAAATAGCGAATTAGAATTGAATGCATATTAAATTGGATTTAATGATGTAGTTTAATTTAATTCGAGAATTCGTACTTTATGTACTTATTCGCAAGAACGAGTTTGACTCGAGCAAAATCAAATCGTTGTTTGAACATTGGATGATCACTATTATCAGATTAATTAATTTGATTAGATTGATTGATAACATGTTTGTGTGAACACATGGTTACGATGCATGAATAATGTATATCGGATGGATATTATATGGGTGGGACAATTTTAGAAATTGTTGTAATAAATTCGGTTTATTAATTGGACCTGCGTGTCCAGCCTTATTACCTCTCTATTCTTTGTATTCTCTTTTCACACCTATTCCCCTCAATGTAAATGAGGTTTCTTTAGAAGTGTAGTGTAACGGGTAGAAGTAATACTTGTGCTAGCAGGAGAGAGAAAGGGAGAGATTTGATCTAGAATCATTGTGTAAAGTATCCATCTGCATATCATTATTATTTTATTATACGCGCTTTATTATGTGTTAAGAATGCATGTTTAAGGGTGTATGATGATGAGACCTTAACAAAGATAATAAATTGGTTGCCAATTTGCACTCAAAAAATCCTCGCAAAATATTATGTGTCTTTCCTTCCATTGAGTGATTCTCACTCAAGATCCGAGACGGCATTGGTTTGTTGGCCAAAGTCAAGGCCTTTGTCTTTCGAAGATGTTTTTGAATCACGAGAGCTTTGTTCCATGTCAGTGTCTTGTCCAAGTTATGGTTTGTTGGCCAAAGTCAAGACCACTTCTTCTCCATCGACATTGATTACGAAGCTTTCCATGGTCAATGGGTCGCGCTTAACTGGGATCACTAAGTTTGTTGTGCCAAATCCAAGGCTTAGTTGATTCAGAGGAAAAAAGGTTAGGTAATACATTGGATGTATTGGCATATATAAGATATATGTTTCGGACTTGGATGTCCCCCTAACGGATCTAGGAATTGGATTGGATTTAATCGATCTTAGAGATCTACCTAGTTAATTATCATACAATTTGTTGGCCAAAGTCAAGATTGTGTGATATTTAACGGGATCCTAGCCCACTAGGAAACACGGTTTCCCGAGTACTCGACAGAAGGTTAGAAGCTCGCCGAAAAATAGTGGGAGGCAAGAATTGAATTTGCAATATTCGTTTAATTACTTGCCATACGCGCTCAAACAAATATCATTTGTCAAAGAAATTAAATGTTAGTTGGACTAATATTTAAATTGTGTTTTAATAAATAGTTGGACTATATTCAAACTATTCATTTATAGTTGATTTTATAATTGGATTATAGTAATCAATATAATTGATTTTAATCTATTAAATTATAGTTGATTAAATAGTTGGACTATTGTAATCATTATAATAAATAGTACCTTAATCGTTGATTAAATAGTTGGACTATTAAAATCAAGATAAAATTGAAAGATTAGCATTTAAAACGTGATCCTAGCGAAAATGTATTTAAATGGTTTAATTTTCAAATTGGGAATAAAATTTCAGGATGGTCCTGGAAAATAATAAGTTACTTTATTTGATAAAATAACATATTATGCCTAAGCCCGGAGTTAAGCAAATAGTCGAGCATAATCTTTGGAAGATTTATGTAATGATAACTTTAGTGCTTAATCCATTAAACTTGTCAAGTAGACTCCTTAATTTCTTAATCAGAACTAAGGATTAGATCCTTAAAGTATGATACTGAAATTGAAGGATCTTCATAAATCTATATTTAGATTTTAGAAGTACTAAAATTGCAATAATAACTCTTGGAGAGTTAATAACTATTCTCAAGGAGATAAGTCAAAGTTTGCAATTAGGCAAGTAGCGCAAGGCGCACCTTACTTCGATATTCTAGAAACCCGAGGCTTGGCCAAAGGCTTCTGGAGTGTTGAAACTGGCAAAGGCAACATCATTATAATCTTCTGGGAAGATAAAGGACATATCCCAAAATGTCTGCTTAAATGTGGCAAACGGGATCACGGAAGCGTGACTGGCGTTTGGACAAAGCAGACATGAAGGAATTGAAGAACGAGCAAGGCTCTCACTTCAAATATGTTTGTCAACATTATGTTCACTACTAGTATTAAAATTGGATTTTAGATACTTAGTGTGGTACATAAATATGTATTGATGATCAGAATATGCTATGAGCAGGATACTGACTTCAATTGAGATTTATCTACGAATTGTAAACGGGACAAAAGTCGCTGTTTCAATCGTAGATACCTAAGCTTCGGAACAACCTTCGGGTGTGTACCTAAATTGGGAAACTGTTATAATGTAACTAGTTTGACTAGATACATTATCTCTATATCAGTGTTTAACCTGTTGCGGGAGAACCTTTATATTCTAGAACACTAAAGTGTTTTATTATATAAAGATGATATTGAGATAAACACATTATATGTGAATAACAGAATTTATATTTTGAATATAAATAAAAAATCTCAAACGTACAAAATGAAAAACAAATAGCTCAAACTGATTTGATCAGAAGAAACTCAATTGTGGCATTGTTGTCTGGGACACAATTAAACAAGAATCGTATATCCGCACTTTTGAAGAGTGGGTACAATGACTAATTTGATTCCAATCAAATAAAGTCTACGAATCTAGTTTATAGGGCAAAGTGCCTAAAACACTATTTACTTGGTAAAAGTGCAAATGCCACCAATCTGTTAGCCCTAGTTCATTGTGAAGAAAGTGGACCCATGTCTAGCTAGGCTAGGGGTGGATATGAATATTTCGTGACCTTTACGGATGTGGCATCGCGTTATGGTTATGCGTTTATTTCAAACACAAATCGGAAACTTTTACAGTTTCCGACACGAAATAGACCAACAGATCGGCTAAAGTATTAGACCGTCACGGTAAGACCGTAATGGAAAATACTTAAGAAATAAGTTTCTAATATGCTTGAAAGAGTAAAGTATTCTTTCAATGAGGACTCCTCCCGGAACATGTCAGTTTGACGGTGTGTCCGAACTGAGATAAACCGAATTATGTTAGACATGATAAGGCTAATCATGAGTCGCTCTGAGCTACCATTTCCTTCAAAGGATAAGCTTTAACAGTGCAGAACTTATTTAGAATAAGGTTCCATAAAAATCTGTTTGACAGATATCATATTAGATATGAACATGAAAGAAACCGGGTTTCTCATTCCTGAATATTTGGGTATGCTGGGCATATGTTTGGATGATACCAAACTAAAACCCAAATTGGATAAGTGCCAATTGTAGGTTATCCTAGGGATACTATAAGTATTGC
Source organism: Zanthoxylum bungeanum (assembly GCA_019454045.1). NCBI lineage: Eukaryota > Viridiplantae > Streptophyta > Magnoliopsida > Sapindales > Rutaceae > Zanthoxylum > Zanthoxylum bungeanum. The sequence goes on along the minus strand of SKCR01010868.1, from coordinate 93,734 downwards.
ACTTATATAACTCACAAGAGAACAATTAGATTGTTGCTCACCATGCGGTTTTCCTAAGAGGAATACCGATATGCAGTGGTAAGTGGGAGGATAGTAAAACTCGATGAAAATCGGAGTAATACTATTCCTGGCACCAATCCTTAATGGAACATAAATAGTTCATCAAGGATGAAACTATTACCATTAATCTTCGAATACACAAGAACCGCGTAAGTCGGAGAGAGTCAGAAGACAACCTGGGGTATGGGTTTCTGATCTCACCTCGTAAAGATGTCTATCTTTTGAGGTATACCAACTGACTACGTATGAGGAAGTGATACAAGGTATCGACTCCCTAGTATGACAAAGTGTCATGAGTCCGAAATGGATTCCATGTATATCAACTATGTTTGGATACTAGTTGATGTACCGCAAGGCATTGTGCCTATTGGTACTAAAAGTCTTCAATGAAGACATACATGGATGGCAACATACCAACGTATAAAGCTAGGCTTTTAGCGGAAAGGTATCATTATCAATATTGTGTTGACTACGATTCAACCTTTTACCTGTTGCCACGGTAAATCCATTTGGATAATGCTTGCTAATGCTGCATGTTTCATTTATGAAATATGTCAGCTATATGGGAAAATCTCTTTCCTGAAAAGGAAACCTTTAGGAGGATGTTTAGAACATCCTGTCGGTTTTGTCGTACCAAAACTAGCAAACAAGGTTTGCGGGTTATTCGATCCATGCTTGGATAGAAGCAAGCATAGGTTCTTGGAATTTTCGTTTTGATGTAATCATAATAATTTATGATTTAATTCAAAACGAAATGATTCTTGTGTATATAAGGAGGTAAGTAAGAGCGCACTGACAGTGGTTGTCCAATAAATAATGATAATACGTCATTTCTTGGAAATGATATTCCCATAAAATAACTATCGGTGAAAGCTTGGCTTTCGAAAACTCTCCGTGGAATCGTACATTGAAAAATGTACGCGACCTGGTGTCTCATACGCTTTGAGCATATGAATTCACAAATAGGCCAATCCGAGTGATAGTCACCGGCTTGATATTAAGAACATCCGTTAGTTTCTTAGAGAACTAAGGATACATTCTTAAACTATGGAGAATTAGAACTTGAAGTGATTGGGATCACTATAGCAAGTTTCCTAAACTGATAAAACGACTAAAATTCGCAAACGGTACTACAAAGTTTGAATAACGGTACAGTGACAAATATATATTATGACAAATAAATAGCTCAACTGATATGATCAGATGAAACTTAATTATGGCATTGATGTCTGGGACACAATCAAACAAGACTCGTATATCCACACTTTTGAAGAGTAGGTACTCGGACTAATTTGATCCCATTCAAATATAGTCTACAAATCTAGTTTATTGGGCAAAGTGCCTAAAACACATTTACTTGGTAAAAGTGTAAATGCCACTGATCTGTTAGCTCTAGTTCAAAGTGAAGCAAGTGGGCCCATGTCTAGCTAGGCTAGAGGTGGATATGAATATTTCATGACCTTACGGATGTGGCATCGCATTATGGTTATGTGTTTCTTTTGAAGAACACAAATCGGAAACTTTTTAAGTTTCGACACGAAATAGACAAACAGATCGGCTGAAGTATTAAACCGTCATGGTAAGACCGTAATGGAAAATACTTAGGCAATAAGTTTCTAATATACTTGAAAGAGTATAGTATTCTTTCAAATGACGACTCCTCCCGGAACACGTCATTTTGACGGTGTGTCTGAATTGACTAACCGAATTATGTTAGACATAATAAGGTTAATCATGAGTCGCTCTGAGCTACCATTTCCTTCAACGAATAAGCTTTAAACAGTGCAGAACTTATTTTGAATAAGGTTCCATAATAATCTGTTTGACAGACCTCATATTAGATATGAACAGGAACGAAACTGGGTTTCTCATTCCTGAATATTTGGGTATGCTAGGCATATGTTTGGATGATACCAAACTAAAACCCAAATTGGATAAGTGCCAATTGTAGGTTATCCTAGGGATACCATAAGTATTGTACTTATACAACTCACGAGAGAACAATTAGATTATTGCTCACCATACGGTTTTCCTAAGAGGAATACCGATATGCAGTGGTAAGTGGGAGGATAGTAAAACTCGATGAAAATCGGAGTAATACTATTCCAGGCACCGATCCTTAATGGAACATAAATAGTTCATCAATGATGAAACTATTACCATTAATCATCGTATAGACAAGAACCGCGTATGTCGGAGAGAGTTAGAAAACAACCTCGGGTATTGGTTTCTGATCTCACCTCGAAAAGATGTCAATCTTATTGAGGTATACGAACTGACTACGTATGAGGAAGTGATACAAGGTATCGACTCCCTTTTATGGCAAAGTGCCATGAGTCCGAAATGGATTCCATGTATATCAACAAGTTTGGATACTAGTTGATGTACCGCAAGGCATTGTGCCTATTGGTACTATAAGTCTTCAAGGAAGACATACATGGATGGAAACATACCAACGTATAAAGCTAGGCTTTTAGTGGAAAGGTATCGTTATCAACATTGTGTTGATTACGATTCAACCTTTTACCTGTTGCCACGGTAAATCCATTTGGATAATGCTTACTAAAGCTGCGTGTTTCATTTATGAAATATGACAGCTTTGCGGGAAAATCGCTTTCCTGAAAAGGAAACCTTTTAGAGGATGTTTACAACATCCTGTCGGTTTTGTCGTACCAAAACTAGCAAACAAGGTTTGCGGGTTATTTGATCCATGTTTGGATTGAAGCAAGCATTAGGTTCTAGAATTGTCGTTTTGATGTAATCATATGATTTATAATTTAATTTAAAATGAATGATTCTTGTGTATATGTTATAGACTGAAAGGGTAGTGAGTCGCACTGACATGGCTGTCCTATGAATAATGATAATATGTCATTTCTTGGAAATCTTGGAAATGATATTCCCAAAATAATAATCGGCGAAAGCTTGACTTTCGATAAAACTCTCTGTGGAATCGTACATTGAAAAATATACGCAACCTGGTGTCTCATACGCTTTGAGCATATGGAGTCACAAACAGGCCAATCCGAGTGATAGTCACTGGATTGATGTTAAGAACATCCGTTAGGATCTTAGAGAACTAATGATGCTATCTTAGTCTATGGAGATGGAGAACTTGAAGTGATTGGGATCACTGTAGCAAGTTTCCTAACCGATAAAGACGACTAAAAGTCACAAACGGTACTACAAAGTTTGAATAACGGAATAGTGAGCTGGAAATCTTTCAAGCAAGATATTGTTACCGAATAAACAACAAATGCGGGTTATTGCTGCAGCTGAGGCGGCAATAGAAGCCATTTGGGTCGAAAACAAATCTAATTAGATTTGATATAGTTCTATTAGCAGCTGAGCTAGTGTCAGCACAGGCTAAAGAATTAATGGTCTCATCAAAGATCCAGATACATACTTCGATATTCATCTGATTCGTTCGGATCATACTTCGTGGCGATGTGATGATCGAATAAATCGCATCAGGTGATAATCATGCAAATCCACTGACGAAAGCATTTCTCAGCAGTTTAAGCCAACCGTACATAGTTTGGGTGTCAAGCACTCGAGTGACTGGCTATAGGCCAAGTGGGAGATTGTTGGACAATTATGACCCATAGCGTCACTATTTGTACAGATCATGGTGTTGTTGTACAAATTAACTATGTGACAAAGGAGATTGCACTCTTATCATTTGTGATTAGATCACCTAGATATATAAATGATATGAGGTCCCTATGATTTGTTCCTGGACCGAGAATGATATGAGACAGTATCAGTCCACGAAGGATAAATCATTAAATATCCCTAATCAGAGTATCATCGAGATTGGACATCGATAAATACGTAAAAGACTAGCATTACACTTGTGCGCGTTGTGAGGGCACAACGGCATAGTTCTCATATATTTGGGTATAGGACACTCATGCAAATGTAATCGGAGGTTGTGTTTTACCGATGGTACGGGAAACAGCTTCGCTCTGGATAAGACCCCCTCGGAATTCCATTGGTAGTATGACTATGTGTCTATGGAAGTCCGAAATCAGGGTAGGTGTATTTGGTCTTAACCTGAGACTTGCACCGCTAATACATACGACAATCAATATACTTTGGTTGAGGTCGTCCAGGGCTTTAACCGGTTTCTGTGTACGCCGATTCCGGGTATATCGAGAATCGTAGTGTGTTGGGTGTGATGTCAAGATGGAAGTGTCACTCAAGTCATATGGAGATGATGGTCACGTAGGATACAAGGCTGGTTCTCTTTAGTGCTGCAGCCATCGGGATAATATGATTTGGTCATAGTTATCCGATTTAGAGACTAGTTACCAGAGATCCGACATGTGCTTCGTACGGGGCAGACACAATTCGAGCCCCAGGCCTAGCACGTGATCATTCGATACTGGACAGAAATACGCAATACTACGGTATACAACGCTTGATATAGATCCTTTATTCCTGTAAGGATATTTCCGGAGAATTGGGCAGGCATGGCGCTTTGCTAGAGGCCAACCTTGTCTTGTAAATCGGTAAAACGTAGTACGAGGTACTTACGTGTTTGGATAGTCTGACGACCGAATTTACTGCCAACATATCCAGGGATCTCATGGGTCGCTTCCCAAAGATTCACCGATGACGTATAACTCGCACTCTAAATTAATCTGGGATTAATTAGAAATCCCAAAGATTCACCGATGACGTATAACTCGCACTCTAAATTAATCTGGGATTAATTAGAAGAGAGAGAAAATTAATCTGGGATTAATTGCGAAGATATTTTATCTTGGATAAAATATCATTAAAAGAGAGATAAAGATTAATTTGGAATTAATCGATTAATTAATATATTTGATATATTAAACGAAATTGGATTTCGACGCGGAATTAAAATTAGATTTTAATTCGGGCGAACGAATTAATTTAGAATTAATTCGTTAGCAACATGAATAGTGATTTCGCTAGGCGTAATCATTTAATTACAACGCAACGGAAAATTCGTTAATTTGGAATTAGCGAACCCGAGCCCGAGATTATTTGCGAGCGCATTCGCATTTCGAATTCGAGTGCGGCACGTCAAATCAAGCGTCAAATCGCTTGTCATATCAAGCGTCAAATCACAAGTCACTTTGAGTGATGTGACTGACAACTTGATGGATTGAGTGATGTGTGTGGTTGTTGTCTTTAAATGGTTTGACTATAAAAAGCCAAATTCATATGAAATGCATGTGAAATTTAAATGTGTGTATAAGATACACAAATTTGCCAAACCAAAAACAACTCTCTCTCTCCCATTTCTTTCTTCTTCCTCACGACCTTGGGCCTGAATTTTTCTAGTTTTCTGGTTGCAAAATGCTGAGAATAGAAGGGAAGCAAGAGTGGATTTTATGGAAAAATCACAAGTGCTAGCACACTTACGAGACATGCGAAGGTGATAGGGAAGTCCACCCATGAGCCGGGAATCGTTCGACGAAGCTCGGAGCTTGACGAAGGACCCAAACGAAGGCCAAACCAGTGAGCAAAACTGCTCACTGCTGAATGCAGTGAAGGAGGCATAATTTCATTTTTGATGTCTCCGCGTCGCTCAACCGATCGATGTGAGTATTCCGCAACTTTTTCGATGTGTATTCGCACTTGATTCATGCTTATAATTGATCTTGGGACCTTAATAGAAACCAACAATGGTATCAGAGCAAGGTTTGAGCATGAAATATTTAGGGCTTAAAATTTGGGCAAATTGATTTTGAGCATGAATTTGTGAAATTGGATGAATGAATATGCTTAAATGTGTTTGAATTGAAGTTTGATTGGATGTTAATTGGGCTTTGAGACCTATTAAGATTAGATTTAGAATCTAAGTCGCAAAGGCACATTAAAAAGTGTAATTATTAATTTGGAATTAAATAATGAATTAGTATTGAATACAAATTAAATTGGATTTAATATTATAGTTTGATATAATTCAAGAATTCATACTTTGAGTACTTATTCTTAAACTTGTTGGACTCGCGCAAATCAAATCGTTGTTTGAACATTGGATGATCATTAATCAAAGATTAATTAATTGGATTAGATTGATTGATAACATGCTTTGTATGAATACATGGATGTGATGTATGAATAATGTATATCGGATGGATATTAGATGGGTGAGGGAAATTTTGGAAATTGTTGTAATAAATTTAGAATTTATTAAATTGGACCTGCGTGTCCAGCCTATTACCTCTTGACTCTTTGTATTTCTCTTCTCACCTATTCCCCTCAATGTAAATGAGGTTTCTTTAGAAGTGTTATGTAATTGGGTAGAAGTAAGATTTGTGCTAGCGGGAGAGAGGAAATGGAGAGATTTGTTCTAGGAAAAATTTGTGAGATATCCATATGCATATCATTATTAATTAATATAATGCGCCTTATTATGCTTTTAGAATGCATGCCTAAGGTGTATGATGAGACCTAATCAAAGATAATTAATTGGTTGCCAATTACGCAAAAAACCCTCAACAAATATTAAGCGATTTCCTTCCATTGAGTGATTCTCTCTCAAGATCCAAGATTGGCACTGGTTTGTTGGCCAAAGTCAAGACTTTGTCCATCGCGGATGTGTTTGAATCATGAAGGCTTTGTTCCATATCGCATGTCTTGTCCAAGTTGTGATTTGTTGGCCAAAGTCAAGATCACTTGTCGTCCATCGACATCGATTACGAAGCTTTCCAAAGTCAATGGGTCCCGCTTAACTGGGATCATTAAGATTGTTGTGCCAAAGCCAAGGCTTACTTGATTCAGAGGAAAAAGGTTAGGGAATATATCAGATATATTGGCATATATTGGATATATGTTTCGGACTTGGATGTCCACCTACTGGATCTAGGAATTAGATGAGATCCAATTGATCTTATAGATCTACCTAGTTAAATATCATACAACTTGTTGGCCAAAGTCAAGGTTGTGTGTTATTTAACGGGATCCTAGCCCACTAGGAAACTAGGTTTCCCGAGTACTCAACAGAGGGTTAGAGGCTCGCCGAAAAATAGTGGGAGGCAAGTATTAAATTTGCAATTTCGTTTAGATACTTGCCAATACGCGCTCATTTCATTTTTCGTCATTACATAAATATATTAGTTGGACTAATATTTATTGTTGTTTTATTTAAACAGTTGGACTGTATTCAAACTACTTCAATTTATAGTTGATTATATAATTGGATTATAGTGATCAATATATATTTGAATTAACCAATCAAATTATAGTTGATTATATAGTTAGACTATAGTAATCATTAAATTCAATAGTACCTGAAATCGTTGATTGGATAGTTGGACTATTGGAATCAAGATAACTGAAAGATTAGCGTTTAGAACATAATCCTGGGTGAAAATGTCTTTAAACAACTTTAATTTTCAGATTGGGAATAGAACCTCAGGATAGTCCTGGGAACTGAGAAGTTATTTTATTTGATAGAGTGACATCTCAGGCCTAAGCCCGGAGTTGAGCAAATAGTAGAGCATGAGCTTTGGAAGACTCATGGTGATGATAACTTTAGTGCTCAATCCTTTATGCTTGATGCAATGACACTTTAATTTCGTCGTCAAAACTAAGGATTAGATCATTATACCATGATGTTGAAATTAAAGATCTTCATAGATCTATTCTTAGATCTTAGAAGTACAAATTGCAAAAGAAGCTTTTTCACTCGCGAATGTCAGAATGTAGATATATCAAGCACTAGGTGTCGCAGATGATTGCTGGCATCGATCAGCTAGGTTAGCTGGGCATTACCTATGTGGCCGAGACTACCAAAGATTTGATCTTATAGTCTCTACCCGAAAGCTGGGGCATGTTCATTATGAACTAAGCGAAAACACTTGGAGAATTGATGGCTATGCTCTAGGAGGCGGAGCCAGAGATTCTATAATGGGCAAAGGCAAAATCATCACAGTCTTCTAGGAAGACAAAGGACATATCCCAAGGTGTCTGCCTAAAATGTGGCAAACGGGGTCACTGAAGCGTGACTGCCATATGGACAAGGCAGACATGAAGGAAGTGAAGGTGGGGCAAGGCTCCGGCTTCAAGTATGTTCGCCATAAACTTGTTCACTATTAGTTTCAAAATTGGATTTTTGATACTAGATGTAGTACATAAATATGTACTGATGTGCAGAATCTGCTGATGAGCAGGATACTGACTTCAGTTGAGATCGACCTGCGAGTCGTAAACGGGACAAGAGACATTGTTTTAACCGTAGAAACCTAAGTTTAGGAACTACCCTTTGGGCATGTACTTAAATTAGGAAATTGTTATAATGTACCTAGTTTGACTAGAAACATTATCTCTATATCTAAATTTAACCCGTTGCGGGTATACCTTTATATTCTAAAACACTAAGTGTTTTATTTTATAAAGATGATATTGAGATAAGCACATTAGATGTGAATAACAGTATTTATATTTAGAATATAAATGAATCTCATATGTATGACATGACAAACAAATAGCTCAAACTGAATAAATCAGTTGAGACTTATTTGTCGCATTGTTGTCTGGGACATATTAACAAGACTCATATATCCACACTTTCGAAGAGTGGATACTAGGACGGATTTGATTCTAATTTAAATGATGTCTACGAATCTAGTTTATTAGGCAAAGTGCCTAAAACACCTTTTACTTGATAAAAGTACAAGTGCCACCGATCTGTTAGCCCTTGTTCATTGTGAAGTAAGTGGGCCCATGTCTAACTAGGCTACAGGTGGATATAAATACTTCGCAACCTTTACAGATGTGGCATCACGTTATAGTTATGTGTTTCTTATGAAACACAAGTCAGAAACTTTTAGAGTTTCAACTCGAAGTAGACAGACAGACCAGCTAAAGTATTAAACCATCACAGTTAGACCGTGGTGGAAAATACTTAAGCAATAAGTTTCTCGAATATTTGAAAGAGTATAGTAATCTTTCATAATGGACTCCTCCCGGAACACCTCAATTTGATGGTGTGTCCGAACAGAGAAACCAAACCTTGTTGGACATAGTAAGGTTAATGATGAGTCGCTCTGAGCTACCATTTTCCTTCTAGGGATACGTATTAAACAGTGCAATACTTATTTTGAATAAGGTTCCATAAAAATCTGTTGGACAGACTTCATATTAGATATGAACATGAAAGAAACCGGGTTTTCTCATTCCTGAACATTTGGGAATGCTGGGCATATGTTTGGATGATACCAAACTAGAACCCAAATTGGATAAGTGCATATTTGTAGGTTATCCTAGGGAAACCAAAGTATAGTACTTATACAACTCAACAGGGAACAATGTAGTTGTTGCTCTCCATGCGGTTTTCCTAAGAGGAATACCTATAAGCAGTTGTAAGTGGGAGGAAAGTAAAACTCGATGAAAATCGAAGTAATACTATTCTAGGCACTGATTCCTTAACGGAACACAAACAGTTCATCAGAGATGAAACTGTACCAATAATCTTCGAATACACAAGAACCGCGTCGGTCGGAGAGAGTCAGAAAACAACCTAAGAGGTATGGGTTTCTGATCTCACATCATGAAGATATCAATCTTATTGAGGAACACGAACCGGCTACGTATGAGGAAGTGATACAAGGTATCGACTCCCTATTATGGTAAAGTACCATGAAGTCCGAAATTGATTCCATGTATACCAACCAAGTTTGGACACTGGTTGTTGTACCGGAAGGCATTGTGCCTATTGGTACTATATGTGTCTTCAAGGAAGACATACATGGATGGAAACATACAAATGTACACAGCTAGGCTTGTACAGAAAGGGTATCGTCAACAACATAGTGTCGACTAAAAATGAAACTTTTCACTTGTTTCCATGATTAAATCCATTCGAATGATGCTTGCTAATGCTACATATTTCATTTATGAAATATGACAGCTGAACGTCAAAACCGCTTTCCTTCAACGGAAACCTTTTGGAGGATGTTTATAAAACATCCTAACGGTTTTGTAGTACCAAAACAAGCAAACAAGGTTTGCAAGTTAATTCGATCCATTTATGGATTGAAGCAAGCATCGTGTTATTGGAACCAACGTTTTGATAAGATCATAATGGTATATGATTTAATTCAAAATGAAAATGATTCTTGTGTATTTAAGAAGGTTAGTGGGAGCGCACTGACAATGAATGTCCTATACATTGATGACATATCATTTCTTGGAAATGACATTCCCATAATACAATCGGTGAAAGCTTGGCTTTCATGAAAATTCTCCGTAGAATACTCGGGAGATGCAACCTTTATTCTAAGAATAAGGATCGACTGGGATAGATCTAAAAGTTGTTGGCACTCTCCGAGAACTCGTACATTGAAAAATATGTACGCGACCTGGTGTCTCATATGCTTTGAGCATATGGAGTCACAATCAGGCCAATCCAAGTGATAGTCACTGGATTGATGTTAAGAACATCCTTGAGTATCTTAGATAAACTAAGGATGCTTTCTTAAGATATGGAGAAGGAGAACTTGAAGTGACTGGGTTCACCGCTGCAAGTTTCCAAACCGAAAAATACGACCGTAAGTCGCAATAAGGGTACTATATAGTTTGAATAACGAAACAGTGAGTTGGAAATCTTCCAAGCAAGATACTGTTGCCAAATAAACAACAAAAGTGGAATATTGCTGCAGTTGAGGCAGTAAAAGAATCATTTTGGATCTATAATAATCCTAATTAGATTAGGTGTAGTTATGTTAGCGGCTGAGCTAGGCTACAGCACAGGCTAAAGAATTAATGGTCTCATCAACGATCCAAGTATGTACTCCACCGTTTCATCTGATTCGTCGAATCATACATCGTGGCGATATAATGATCAAATAAATCGCATCAGATGATAACCTTTCAAATCCGCTGACGAAAGCAGTTTCTCAGCAGAAATTTGAGCGACCCGTACATAGTTCAAGTGTAGGACACTTGAGTGATTGGCTATAGGCCAAGTGGGAGATTGTTGGACAATTATGACCCATAGCATCACTATTTGTACAGAACATGATGTTATTGTACAAATTAACTGTGTGACAAAGGAAATTGCTCTTTTATCATTTGTAATTGGATTACCAAGATACATAAATGATAAAAGTCTTTATGATTAATTCCGGATTGAGATGATATGAGACAGTATCAATCCACCAAGGTTTAATCATTAAATATCCCTAGTCGTAGTATTATCGAGACTGGACATCGATAATGTGAAATAGACTAGTATTAAACTTGTGCGCGTTGTGGGAGCATAACATCATAGTTCTCATATATTTAATTATTGGATACTTATGCAAGTGTGATAGGAGGTTGTGTTTACCGATGGTACGAGAACAGCTTCGCTCTGGATAGACCCCTCGGAATTCCATTGGTAGTATGACTATGTGTCTATGGGAGTCCGAATCAGGGTAGGTGTATTTGGTCTTAACCTGAGACTTGCATCGCTAATACTTGCGACAATAATATACTTTGGTTTTGGTCGTCTGGGGCTTTAACAAGTTATGTGTACGCCTCTTCTGGGTATACTGAGAATCGTAGTGTATTAGGTGTGATGTCAAGATGGAAGTATCACTCCATTCATATGGAGATGATGATCACGCAGGATACGGAACTATTACTCTTTTGTACTGCAGTCATTAGGATAATATGACTAGGTCATGCTTATCCGATTATAGAGACTAGTTACCAGAGATCCGATATATGCTTCGTACGGGCCAGACACAATTCCAGCCCCAGGCCTAGCATGTGACATTCGATACTGGATCGCAATACGCAATACTACGTATACTACCTGACATAGATCACATTTCCTTAAAGAATATTTCTGGAGAATTGGGTAGGCACGGTGCTTTGCTAGAAGCCACCATGTCTTGTAAATCGGTAAGAACGTGGTACCGGGTACGCACGTGTTCAGATAATCCGACGACCAAATTTACTGCAACATATCCAGGGATCTCATGGGTCACTTCCCGAAGATTCACCGATGACGTATGACTCGAAGATAATTAATCTGGGATTAATTAGAAGAGAGAGAGAAATTAATCTAGGATTAATTACGGAGAAATTTTATCTTGGATAAAATTCAATTAAAAGAGAGAGAGAACGATTAATTTGGAATTAATCGTTTAAAATAATATATTCGATATATTAAATGAAATTAGATTTCATAACGGAATTAAAATTAGAATTTAATTCGGCGAACGAATTAATTTAGAATTAATTCGCGAGCGACGTGAATAGTAATTTTACTATGCATAATTATTAATTAAATTTGATTTAATTACGTCGCAATGGAAAATTCGTTAATTCAGAATTAACGAACCCAAGCCCGGAACGTGCTTGCGGGCCCACTCGAATTTTGAATTTAAGTGGGGCCCATACAAGTCACATCACCTACTCAACTTTATTAGCTTTTTGGTTGATAGAAGTTGGTGGATTTTGGTGGCTTGTAACTTACACAAGCTTGATGTATGAAAGACATATACCAACTTTTGGTATTTGGCAATTTAATTTTGGAAATCAAATACAATTTTCAATCATCATTTTTCTCTCATTCACGCCATTTCTCATCTCTCTAACTCTCTCAATTTTGTTCACTTTTCCGTGAACTTCAAAGGCTCAAAGGAAGAAATTTGTTGCAAATTTTTCCTAGTGCTAGCACACAAAAGGGTCAACAAAGGTGATAGGGAAACTACTCCCATGAGTTTGGAATTCATTCAACAAGCTTGGAAGCTCAACATACATTAAAGAGAGGAGCTTGGAGCAACTACACAAAGGTTGGAATTTTTGTATTATCTACATCCATTAGCCGATCAAAGTGAGTATATTTCCGCAACTTACTTTGTTTATTCACACATATTTTATGCTTAATTGATATTGGTTTGACCTAGAAAACTCAACAGTGTTGATGGTGGTTATGAGGTTAAAATTACATTTTAGGTGTATTTGAAGTATTATGAGAAAATTAGAAGTGTTTAGTAATGATTTGAAGTAGAAAAATGCTCACTGCTTAGGACAGCGTCGCGACTCAAACCCCTGAGCATCGCGACACCGAGCATTAGACCTAGGAGAGTCGCAATGCCCAGCCTTCCACGTCGTGATGCCCTGACGTTCAACTCTAGCATGTTCTCGGCATTTTGAGCGTCGCTACGACCAAACTCTCACGTCGCGATGCGAAGAGCTGTTACATATTGAAATTTTCTCCGTTCCGGAGTTTTCGGACTCCGTTTTGGTCCCCGATTTTTCCAACGGACTTGAAATGGAATTTAGTTTTACATTAAAATATTTTAAAATACACCCATACTAGATATCTTTGGGTTAAACTCATTTCAACTGCGCGGGGCACCGATCCGACCCCAGGGGTCCAACAAATGTCCCAATACTAACCTAATGTACCATTAGCAAGGGAAGCTCGTATAGACATGTGGGTTTTTATTGGAGCAAATACTAAATTATTCACATGTGATTCCTAATAGTTGGAAGTACACACCACCGTCAATAGGAATCTCCTCGAGTGGAGTAGCATTTGTGATCCTTTGACTATAAGATAACATTGATTTTCTGTGTGATCTTCCACACTTTGATGCCATGTATGTCAGAGACCTTTCATGGTATGGCCGTTAGATGTTCATTAGATATGGATCGATGTACTTGTTAATCAATTATATATCAAGATAGGATTCGTCGGCCAATATATGTAACATAAGGGGTTTAGGTATCCACATGAGTATGTCATAATTCTTAAGACTTTGGCCAAAGCCTATCACCTAGGGTTGATCTCATATATCAGAAATGGTGTTATGATTAGTTGTAAGGAATCATGAACATGTCGACAATATGAGATGTGCGCCTCGAAAACTTGACGGTGTAATCTATGTTTCCTTAGGACAACTCGTATAGCCTACTACGGATGGATTGTTAAACATATGTGATGACCTTGATTGTATAGTCCAAAAATGTCATTCATGTTCTTCGCAAATTCAGAGGTGGCCGAATTACGTACGTATAAGCTAAGCTTTTATGACGAACATGTCTAGACTTAGAGAGTTCCAAATATGAAGTGTACTCGTTGAACACTTGGGTATTCGATAATGTTTGATAATAAATAATATTTGATATTTTAATGATCAATTAAAATAATTAAGTATTATTGGATAACATTAATTATTTACTTTGACCCAATTAGATTAATTTAATTATCGAAAATCACAAGGGCTTTATTATAATTTCATAAATATCTATATCATTGAAGGATATTTTGGTAATTAATAAAATTGTAATAATAGGTGTATTTGGCTTGATTTAATTGGATTAAATCAAAATGGTAAACATTGAATTAATCAATTGGTTAAACTTTGTCTAAATTTAATTGGATAAAATGAAAGTGGTAGGCAAATGTGATTATTCACACCTATTATTATACATATTTAGAAAAATTGATTACGGAGTAGCCCGCGGGGGACTAAACCGAGAATGAATGGAGTCGCCACCCGTGTGAACCGGGAAAATGATTTAAGGCCTCACTCACCCCGCAAGGGAAGACCTCAAACCGTTGGTTCAGAATGGTCCCTTACTTATGTTACTTGTAATGAACGAATTTGTGCAATAATTTAACTAAGTCTACGCAACATATATGCTCAAAAGTAACTTAGATCTAGTTCGCATTCATCAAAGTAAATCCTAGTCTAAGTTTGCATGCTTTGAAAGTAATTATCACAACGGCAAACATACGATATGACACAATGAGCATGTTCAATCATCAAATACAAAGAATAAATAACATCCTAAACATAAATGCAATTTAAATTCCTATTGTGAAAGAAAATAACTAAATCATGCTTAAGAAATAAATAACATACTAACGACTTAAATAAATAACATGCTAACGACTAATCATGCTCAAACACAAGATTGGACGAAACGAAATATGTGTGTCTCTCAAGTGGTACGTGGCATTGTATCCCGAGTGCAAACTGCAATACCGTCCATTTGGATTCGGCTACGGAATTTACGTCTAGGTTTCCATCTGATATACCGCAAGAGATAACACATATTTCGTTCACCCGGAAATCACATCATGCACCAATTCACAATACTCATGCGAAATAAAGTAATAAAATAACTAAAAATATAGGATAATAAATAAAAGGGTGCCTCAGGTCTAACCTCTTTAGTTGTCTCTCGAAAGTGCGGTACGTGGTCGTCGGAAAGGTTGATGCTCCGCTATTTTTATTGGTTCACTGTTTCCACTATTTCCACTGGTTCACTATTTTCGCTGTTTTCACTCGTTATTTTCTCTGTTTTCGTTCACTGTTTTTAGGCCATTTTCTGTGCTATAGGGTTGCTGTTCGGGAGCTATTTTTGGTGTTACAGGGCTGCAGTTATGGGTTGTTTATGGTGCGGTTCAGGTCACTGTTTTGGGACTGGTTTTGGATGATTAGGGTCACGATTTCAGGGTTATATTTGTTACTGGTTTGGCAGTTTGATAAAGGGCTGTTTGCGGGCGTTTTCTGTCTCGGTTTTGGGGTGATTAAGGTCACGGTTTCTGGTTGCACGTGTTTTGGCTGCTGTTTTGAGGTTAATTCTGTGAGTGTTTCGGCTGTTTTGGAGTGTGTTTGCTCACTATTTTTATCTCAGTTTCGGCTGTTTTGGAGTGTGTTTTGGCTGGTTTATGTGGCAATGTGCGTAGTCAGTGGGTGGAGTTTGGGCGTGAATGGAGTGTACTCTAGGTTGTTTGTTCACGGCAAGGAGGGGTTTTTTGAGGTTATGGGAGTGAATGCTTGCTTATTTTCTTTTTTTTCTTAGAGTGAACTCGCTAGGCCTTGGGCTTTGATTAGGGTTTCTTTTTATAGGGGAGTGGAGGTGAAGGTGGTGTTATGGGTTATGCATGGGTGGTCATGGGTGTTTGCATGGGTAGTTATGGTGTTGCAGGTGTTTGTGTTTGTTTGTGACTTGTTGTTTACGTGGGAGAGGGTTAAATGCATGGAGGGTGCATGGGCTTATTTGAGAAGATGGGTTTGTTGATTTGTTGTTAGTGTTTGGTCTTTTTTTATTTGTGTTTGGTTTTTTGTTGTTTAGTATTTGTTTGTGAAGGAATTGGTGGCTTTGTTGAGTGGTTGTTTCACGTGGGGATTATGGGTGTTTGCATGGGTATTGGTGTGGTTCTCTTTATTTATTGGTTTGTGTTTGGTCTTTTAGGGTTTGTTTTTTTGTGAAGGGGGGAAGGCGTGAGGTGCATGGGTTTATTTAGTTTTGTGTTTTGGTGAGAGGTGAAAGTAGGTTTGGTTTGGGCCGGGGATAAATTTTAAAACTGAGACTAAACGAGCGAACCCGAAGCTTAAACGAGCGAATTAAATCCACCAAAATGTCAATTCTTGACCCTTCCCTCCGACGTCCGTTTCCCGCGACTTTCACGGCTTAAAAGGTAGTGCCTCCGTACGAGACTCATCATCGGGACTTACATGCAAAAATGCAGTGCCTACACTTATTAATATACTAGAATAAATACGACCGCTCATGATACCATTTGTTGGTTTTCAGAGTTCATGCGCAGCGGAAATTGTGTTTGATAACAGGAAAAAATTATTTAATTTTTACATGAACAATAAAAACAGGATCCGTATTTTCTAGTACATTAATAATATAAATATTTAGAACTCAAGTAAGAATATACCTGCAGATCTGGATATCTTGTATCACGATTCTTTGAACCACGATCTTCCTCGTCTTATCTCCTCACCTCCAACGGCACGTGTGGGCTTGAAAATAATTACGAAGAACACTCTAATTTTGGAAGGATTCGTGTACTCATCACATGAGACGAATCTTGGATGCTATTTTCTTTTTGATTTTCTCAAAACCAAAACAAAGAAAAAAAAAAAAAAAAATTTCTATTATTTATTTTTCCAGCATCCACGTTTTTGTTTCTTGTTGTTGTTCTTTTTGTGTGATTTTTGATCAATGTATCAACCAAAAACTTAAACAAAAAAAACTAACTCTGCTCACGTTTTTTATTCTATCTTATATCATATGGATTTTGTTTTTGAAAAAAGGATTTTGTTTTTATCAAAACTATAGTCAAGCAAATCCATTTAAGATTTTATTAATTTTGATTTTCAAAAAATCAAAATAAAATTCTTTAATATTTATCTCATAATTTATCAAATATAATTCATTAAAAACAATTTTCAAAATTTCAACTTTTGAAATATTATCTCATTAAATTAAAATTTAATTAATCAAAATTAATTAAATATTAGTTTTCATAAATTAATAAATAGATACATTATCTATTAATAAATATATTAAGACAACATTTGTCAACATTTCCAAACAAGAGCTATATTGATTAGAGTGTAAAATATTTCATAATTATTTTATATAATTCACAATTATTTTTCTTCGTAATTATAATCGTTCGAACAGTGATAGAAGACGACGAGGGGACCGATGGACCTATAATTCTAAGCTCCAATAATTCCGTCGATTAATTATAAACTCTTTTATTAATCAAACGAAAATTATTAATTCTGGAGTAACTCCACTAAATACCCATAATTGCACTCTCAGAATTATAGAATTAATTACTCAAAGTATTCGTCCATTGATATAGTCATTACCTATGCAATGATCATCCATAACAGATTCGTAAAGGAGCTAGGTATAAAATATTCGTTAACCTCTCCAGTTACATCTTTATCCTTGACTTCCATTAGTTCTCAAGTGAACAATTAATTCATAACTTTTATGAATTTGCGCGCTAATCGTTCAGGTCCTGAACTAACAAACAAGACAATCTTATGAACGGATTTCATTATATCAGGTTAGCATTCCCAGCTATTCATTCAACTCATTCCCAAAATACAAGGTTTACGAAATGTAATAAATACAAAGCCATACCGAGTAAATTAAAGAATAAATTAATATGATATAGGAGTCTGCTAAATATAATGAATTAAGATCATCATATATATGATCATCATTATGATAAAATTGATGTTCTTTATTTAACGAAAATTATTAGAACTTTTCAATTTTATCTAGTCATGTCCAATATAATCTTATTATATAAAACACATTCATTTCTATGTCTCTATATAATATAGTCTGGATATAACTATATCATTCATAATGGAATGAACTGTATTAATGACTTTGAATTTGAAGATTCCCAACTTCAAATCATAGTCATGAACAAATTTTGATTATTACTCTTTAAATTTTATCAACGCATATATGTATGTAACATTTTACATATACAAATGTGTTTAATTTAAAGCTACATAAATAATCACGGAAATTTTCATAAATTTTATAAAGCAAATCAAAATGCATACACGGAATAAAATAGAATCACAAATTTATTAATCAATCATGTTTCGAACACATTTACTTGTCGGGCATACAAATCCCGACACACTATTCATTCATTCTATCATTCAATATCATCATCATTATCATCCTAAGCTTCACATATCATAATTAAACCATTAAAATTTCAAGATTACAAATTATGGGACAAGATTTCTCGTACTTTTATCATCCTTAATTCTTGCTCCATATGATCTCTATGGCTTGAATTCATTCTCTTAACCTTACTTGTACTTGATTCTTTTAACTTTTTCTTCAGAATTCTTGGCTAAAGTTGCAAGGTCTTTCCTCCTCCTCCATCTTCACGTTTCGACTCCCGGTGTTAAGGTGGATTTCATTTGATTTCAAGTTTTATATTGAATAGTCTAGAAAAGTCTGGGGAGTTAAAAGAATAAAAGGCCACGTGGGCCGAAACTAGAGGGAGAAAATGGGCTAAGCCTTCTTTTGATTTTTTTTGGTTGGCTTGAACAAGCTTATTTGGGCTTTTGTTTATACTCAACCTAGGCTTGGGTGTATTTAGCAAATTAGTGTGGTTGTGGTTAATAACTCACTATTAAATGCACCCTAGATATTTACTTAATGTACTCCGCACATTAACCAATTTCCTACAAGGTTTATAAGCCCACTTAGGCCCATTTCGCCATTCGATCTATCTGTAGTGTCTTTAAGCTTTAGAAAATGGCACTCGAACTTCTGTTATTCCAGTTAACTTCTGAATAGCGACGTGGTGTTAACACCAGCAGCAGATGTTGCCGGTCCAAGCTTTGATGTCATATGATGATGTCATACTGATGTCAGCAAAAATAACAAAAAAGATTAACTGGCAGCTCACGTCAGCACATGAGATGCTGACATCAACAGTCGAAATGAAACAGAATTAAAAAAGAATTTATATTAATATTAATATATATAATAATTTAAATTTTTTTAAAAAATTGATTAATATTAAATTTAATTAAGGGATTTAATATTATTACAGTTAATGCATCCTAGTACAATTAAAATATATTAAGAGATTAAATTCTAATTACATTATGAATATATCTTTAAAATAAATTTAAATTAAGTAACCTAATATAATTAAGATACAAACTAAAATTGAATTATTTCTAAATAAATTAAAAATCTAAAATTTAAATTTAAGTAGGATACATTTAATCTAAAATCATATAAATGAAATTATTTCCTACTAGAATAATAATTCTAGTTATACAATTTTATTGAAGATTAAAATTATATTCTAATAAGATTAAAATATTTTATGCCCTATAAATGATTAACGAGTGCATCGGTCCACTCCCAACAAAAATCTAACGGTCATACCATGAAAGATCTCTGAAATATATGGCATTAAAGTGTGGATGATCATACACAAAATCAATGCTATCCTATAGTCAAAAAATTACATATACTACTCGACTCGAGGAGATTCTTATTGACGGTGGTGTGTACTTCCAACTATTAATCACATGTGAGTCATTCAGTATTTGCTCCAATGAATACCCATATGTCTATACGAGCTTCTCTTGCTCATGATACATCGGGTTAAACCATTTGAACTACAATTCCAATATACACATTGTGCTAGTATTCTAGGTTATAGGAATTCGACTGTATTCCAAAACCAACGACTATGAAAAATTACTTTAAGAATAGTATATAATAGTAATACTATCTTAATATCGGACCACTCAGTGTCCAGTATTACTACATGATTATTCTAAGTCGATGTCATTCTTAGCATATTTATATATTGTAACATCCCCGAATCTGGGAGATGTTACTGGCAGAGGATAAGAGTACTAACCCCATTAGCCTCTGACTTCCCGACTGTATTCTAAACCATCTAAATGCAAGGTCATGCTCAGGGACCATAGCCCAACTCAACAATATAAAATTCTTTTAATTCTCAAAACTGTATACTCAAATATTCTTCTCTTTACAAATCATTAATAGACACTTATAACGACTTATACAACACTAGTGTATACATGCAACTTTACTTTGACTCTGACTGGACTGTTATGCTCTCTGACTCTGAAATGGTGGACTCCAAACCCCAGTGACTGCATCAGTATCCGTCCTCCCGAGCTCGTCCTCCAAGAAAACCTGCAACCAAAGAAAACTGGGAGTGGAGGGTTAGATCGCTATTCGATCTAAGTGAGTGGACATGAAACTGAAAAACTCAAATCAATTTATTAAGTCGTTAAAACTCAAGTTTAGAAAAAAAAATCACTTCATATGAAATCTCTTTAATAAAACTGATATTTCTGAAAACTGCTTTTGAATACTGGTTTCTGAAAACTATTTCTAAAGTCTGGTAACTGAAAACTATTTCTAAAACTGGTAACTGTACTGATCTGTATCTGAAAAACCTTGATGTATGAGGGTGTTACGTATCGCCGTCCCCCCATACGCCTAACTGTAGCCAGCAATGCAAATCCATGACTTTGGGGCGTTACGTATCACCGTCCCCCAAATGATGCCACTACTATCTCTGATACTGGTGGTCTTGGGGCGTTACGTATCGCCGTCCCCCAAGCCATAAAATAGAACTGGGGGTGCAGATCTATGCTACCACCTAAGCTCTGAACTAGAGTCCAGATACATGAACCTATGCCGTCATCCTGGCTCAGAACTAAGATCTATGAGTGTTACATATCGCCGTCCCCCTAGTCCTCTGTTTGTGCACATGCCTCTGTCCATCAATTCCATACTGTCTCAAGTTACATACTGGGCTGAGTTTTTACCTCACGCCCTGAAAAACATAAAAATTCATCCAAAACTGTACAAAACATATTCTGAAAAACAATTTCTTTCTCAAATATAACTTGTATGAAATAGCTGTAAATAAATCTTGTAACACCCTAAAGCCTGAAAGTATAAGTCTGAAACAACAATAATGAAATAAAAGTCAGTTTAAAGGGAAATGTGTCCACTCACTGTGCTTAAACTGGCTGGCACTCGCTTGCTGAAGGAAATTTATGGTTTCTACGACAATCTAAAATTCACAACCTTGGTTAGAACTAGGCTGTGGAACATATTCCGCAGTAAACTAAATTTATCCATTCAAATACTTATATCATGATGTACTGTGCGATTACGGACTGATACGAGACTCTTAGAACTAGGCTGTGGAACTGGAATGATTTAAATCAATTTGGCCGAATTTTGTATCCGCGTCGCGACGTGCGCCTCAAAGAAACAGCTCAGGAATTCCTTCACGCATCGCGATGCAAGGGTCTTCCTGCGTCGTGACGCAAACCTCTTACTAGGTTCTGCACTTTCTTCCCTCATGCCATTTTTACCCAATTTCATCCTAAACTTCCATAACACTTCCTACACACAATCCATAAAATTTCATCAATTCCACACATACTAAACTACCATTTTATCATCATCAATCACTCATTTATCCACCAAATTATCATTACTAATTAATTCCTTAAACTTTCCAAACTTAAAACAACTTACCACATAACCCATTTCTTAACTAATTAACCACTAATATGTTGGACAATTATGACCCATAGCATCACTATTTGTAAAAGACATTGTGGTTTTTGTGCAAATTAACTATGTGACAAAGGAAATTGCTATTTTATCATTTTGTAATTGGATTACTTGAATATATATACATGATAAAATTCCTTATGATTAGTTCCAGATTAATAAGATATGACACAGTATTAATCCATGAATGGTTTAATCATTAAATATCCATAGTCGTAGTATTATCGAGACTAGACATCGATAATGCGGAATAGACTAGTATTACACTTGTGCGCGTTATGGAAGTTTAACGGCATAATTCTCATGTATTTAAATATTGGATACTTATGTAAGTGTGATAGGAGGTTCTGTTAGCCATTGGACCGGGAACAGCTTCGCTCTGGATAGACCCATCGGAATCTCATTGATAGTATGACTATGTGTCTATGGGAATCCGAATCAGGGTATGTGTATGTGGTCTTAACCTGAAACTTACATCGCTAATACTTGCGACAATCAGTACGCTTTGGTTTTGGTCGTCCGGGGCTTTAATAGGTTCTGTGTACGCCTCTTCTGGGTTTACTGAGAATCGTAGTGTATTGGGTGTGACGTCAAGATGGAAGTATCACTTCAGTCATATGGAGATGATGATCACGCAGGGATACAGAACTAGTACTCTCATATGCTGCAGCTATGGGGATAGTATGACTAGGTCATGATTATCCAATTACAGAGACTAGTTGCTAGTGATCCGATATATGCTTCATACGGGGCAGACACAATTCCAGCCCTAGGCCTAACATGTGACATCTGATACTGGATCGTAATACGCAATACATTGTACACTATGCCTGATAAAGATTATATATTCTTCGTTGAATATTTCTGGAGAATTAGGTAGGCACAATGTTTTGCTAGAAGCCAACCATGTCTTGTAAATCGGTAAGAACGTGGTACGGGGTACGCACATGTTCGAATAGTCCGACAACCGAATTTGCTGCCAACATATCCAGGGATCTCTTGGGTCGCTTCCCAAAGATTCACCAATGACATTTGAATCGAACAGAATTAATCTGGGTTTAATTATGAGAGAGAAAATTAATTTGGGATTAATTGCGGTAAA
Organism: Zanthoxylum bungeanum; assembly: GCA_019454045.1. NCBI lineage: Eukaryota > Viridiplantae > Streptophyta > Magnoliopsida > Sapindales > Rutaceae > Zanthoxylum > Zanthoxylum bungeanum. The sequence goes on along the minus strand of SKCR01010868.1, from coordinate 70,696 downwards.
AATTTATCTGTGATAAAATTTGAATAGAAGAGAGAAAGCGATTAATTTGGAATTAATCGATTGTATAATATATTGGATATATTAATTGAAATCGGATTTCAAAGTGGAATTAAAATTGGCTTTTAATTCGGGCGAACGAATTAATTTGGAATTAATTCGCAAGCGACTTTCATAATAATTTTGCTAGGCATTATTATTTAATTAAATTGAATTTAATTACGTCGCGACGGAAAATTCGTTTAATCGGATTAAACGAACCCGAGCCCGAAGTGTGTTGAGCAAGCCAACTTGAATTTTGAATTTAAGTGGTGGGGCGCACTAACTTACGTCAATTGTCAACTTGCGTGATGGAAGTTGTTGGGAGCATTTAATGCCTTTTTCCCTCCAACACTCTTTGCCTTTGCTTTTGCTTTTTGGAAAAAGCATATACACATTTTTGAAAGAAAATAATTTGTATTAGTTTTTAGAAAATAAAATATCAAAACTTCAACTCTCTCTTTCTCCCTCCTTTGCCGTGAGCTAGGCTTCATTTTCTCCATTGATTTTGCTTCAAAAATCAAACAAGCTAGCATTTAAAGGAGTTTTGTGAGGTGATAGGGAAACTCACCCTTGGGTTGGAAACCTTCAACAAAGCTTGGATTCATCAACATACAAAATTTTTGAAATCGCACATCCGTTCAATGTAAGTTTTTTCCGCAAACTTTCTTGATCATTCACACACAATATCATAAATAAGTGTAATTATTTAATTTGGAATTAAATTCGAATTAGTATTGAATACAAATTAAATTGGATTTAAAATTGTAGTTCGATATAATTCAAGAATACGTACTTTGAGTATTTATTCTTAAACGAGTTGGACTCGCGCAAATCAAATCGTTGTATGAACATTGTATGGTCATTAATTCAAAGATTAATTAATTGGATTAGATTGATTGAATAACATGCTTTGTGTGAATACTTGGATGTATTTGTATGAATAATGTATATCTGATGGATATTAGAAGGGTGGGGACAATTTTGGAAATTGTTGTAATAAATTTGGAATTTATTAAATTGGACATGCGTGTCCAGCCTATTATCTCTTTACTCTTTATATTTCTCTTCTCACCAATTCCCCTCAATATAAATGAGGTTTCTTTAATGTATTATGTAATTGGGTAGAAGTATGTGTAGTGCTTGCGGGAGAGAGGAAATGGAGAGATTTGTTCTAGGAACAAAGTTTGTTATATATCCATCCGCATATCCTTATTAATTTATTCGCGCCCTATTATGCTTTTAGAATCCATGTTTAAGGGTGTATGAGGAGACCTAATCAAAGATAATGAATTGGATGCCAATTTACACGAAAAACCCTCACTTTAATATTATGTGTATTCCTTCCATTGAGTGGCTCTTTCTCAAGATCCAAGATTGGCTTTGATTTGTTGGCCAAAGTCAAGATCATTGTCCATCGCGGATGTGTTTGAACCACGAAGGCTTTGTTATATATCACATGACTGTTGTGGGCAAAAATGAGTTGTTTAATATTTTGTTGGCTGTGTATATGGACAATGGTAAATATAATCGGAGAATTTACTTATTCAGTAATTTAGAAAGAAAGAAAACAACTAGTAACTTGGAGTAGAAGTTTCACTTGATTAGTCACTAACTTCTTTATTCTCTTTTCGCTTGTCTTTTTGCTTTTGTGTGCATTAGTTTCACTACCTTTTTACTTTTGTAAAATGTTTGTGGGTATCATTGCTGTAAACCCTCACGAGACTACAACTCGTCCACTAGGGACACCTAGGGGTTTAAAGGCTTGTTGCATATGCTAAATGCAACCATGATCCCTACGAAAGTGGCTTAGTTAAATTTTATTTTAAAGATGTTTATGTTATTTTATTCTATGTTTTGCTCGAGGACTAGCAAAATGTTAGGTTTGGGGGTGTGATGAGTGGTAAATATATCACTATTTTCCACTCATTTGACCTAATATTTTGTATAGTTTCTTGAGCTTTGTGAATATTTTGCTGTGTTTTGTGTTATTTTGTAGATAAATAAAGTTTCAGGACATTCTGGAGGTGATTTGGGGCCAAAACAGTGAAAATTGGAAAAAAGGTCATTTTGGTCATTTGTCGCATCGCGACGCACAAGCCTTTGGCGTCGCGACGCCTAACGTGCACCAGGTCCATGCTAACGTGCGCTGGGTCCATATGTCAGAATCTGAGAAGTTTGACTTTGCTAACATGCGCCGTGCCACGTGTCATCATCCTACGGTGCCGACAATCACAATTGCCATGTGTGCCACATGTCACTCCACATCACCGCCACATCATCATCCACATCACCAGTTGACCGAGTCAAAGTGCCACATCATCGCCACATCCTCATCAACCAATCACAGCGTGCCACGTGTCACAATCCTACGGTACCGACACTCCCTTTCGCCACATGTCGCCACATCAGCATAATAATTGAGCTCTCAGCCACCTTGCTACGTGTTGCCTTATCTCCTTATCCGAATCGCCACGTCAGTCATCACCTCAGCATGCCACGCCAAAAGAGACCGGCGTCGCGACGCTAGAACCTTTGGCGTCGCGACGCTGGAGGCCTATCCGCGCCTATAAATTGAGCTCGAGGTTTCAGTTTCAGATGTACCATTCTCTCTGAATTCTCTGATGTAAATAGGGAGTTCTCTTCTTAGTTTCTTTTAAATTTTAGTTTTGTAATTAATTTTAATTACGTTCTTTAATAATAGTAATTTTTTTTCTTTACTTTTTATAGTTTATACTATTCACCATGATGAGGTAACTTCCCCAGCTAGGGTGAAAGGTAATTCTTTTACTGTTACTATTTAGATTAATCTCCCTTAAATATAATATATTCACTATTTAAAATATTGACTTAAAAAGGATACCGCCAGATTGGTCGGTTGGTAATTAAATTTTCTTACCGCCTATATGGCAGGTTTATTTTGATTCCGCCTTTATGGCTGGTTGGACTTAATTTGACTTAATCAGGTTACCGCCTATATGGACGGTTGGAAAAATAATCACAAGTTAATATATTATATTAATGGAGATATCTAAATAGTAATTAGTAAAAGTTTATCCTTTTACCTTAGCATTTTATTATAATTTACTTTACCACAATTACTTTTCAGTATTTTTACTTTATGTCTTTTACTTTCAAGTTTTTACTAGCACTAGTTATGTGTTGTAACTAAATTAGTTATCTGGGGTTGTGATGACTCTTAATATCACTGGTTTATAAGGGGTTATTTTATAGTTTGGGTAATTTAAAGGTTTACTTTTAAGTCTTAAGCTTAATGCGTCTTGTTAATTGGCCACTAATAAGATTGATATGGTAAATCTAAAATAAACTTGATAAATGAATTTTAGGTTTCAGCCTTAGACTTAATAGCCCACGATCTTCCTTGAGGATAGATAACCCTTTAATAGATTTCCTTACAGGATAGACATATACCTGTCGGGCGGGGGTAGCCATAATTGGAACTTAAACTTAATGACTCCAGATAATTGGTTGACATAGACATATGATTCAATTGGGTTAAACTGGGTATTTGCGTCTGACCATCGACAGAGGCTTTTGCATAATTTAGTGTTCCAGGTTAGTAAACCGATTTATTACACTACCATGAAATAACCACTTCATCTTTTAAAAGATATTAGAATGATTCACAACCCTAGATAGTTTTTAATATTGAATTTTCTTAAACCTACTTTTGTGCAATTTTATTTACTTGTTTTTAAATTTAGATCATCACCATTTCAAATCATTCAATCAACCTGTTAGATACTAGTAATCATTTGACCTCATAAAATTAATAGATTAGGTATTAAGTCCTCGTGAGATCGATACTTTTTATACTACTTGACGATACGTGCGCTTGCGTTATACGCGTGTGTTTACGCCGGTCAACCACCAGTTTCAGGGACATTAGTGACATGCTTTGGGGGATGGCGATACGTAACGCCCCAAAGTCATGGATTTGTAATCCTGGCTCTAGTTAGGCGTATGGGGGGATGGCGATACGTAACGCCCCCATGCGTCAAGTTTTTCAGACAAATACACAAATTTTAGAAATAGTTTTCAGTTTTCAGTTACAGTTTTCAGAAAGAACTTTTAGAAAAGAAAGTTTCCAGAAACAGTAGTTTTATAAGAGATTTTTAGAAAGAAGCTCAAAGTTTTAAGACAGAAAACAATTTTCTTATAAAGCTATCTCATGAGTTTTTGGTTTTAGAACCAAATGTTCTTATAATAGTTTTTCATTTTTCGTCCACTCCCTTAGATTGTACAATGGTCTAATCCCCAACTCCCAGTGTCTGTTCTTAAGGTATTCCCGGAGGACGAGCTCGAGAGGATGGATACTGATGCAGTCACTAGGGTATGGAGTCCACCAGTTCATAGTCAGAGAGCATAAGAGTCCAGTCAGAGTCAAAGTAAAGTTGCATGCATACATTAGTGTTGTATAAGTCATTATAAGTGTCCATTAAGGTGTTGTAAAGAAGTGTATATTTGAGTACACAGTTATGAGTAATAAAAGCATTTTATGTTGTTGAGTTGGGCTACAGTCCCGTACTAAATATAGTCAAATAAAGAAAAGTATATTAGTATCTGTTATGGGTAATTAGTCAGAGGCTTATGGGGTTAGTACTGTTATCCTCTGCCGGTGACATCTCCCAGATTCGGGGATGTTACAAGGCAACATGAAAAATAAATGAAATTAAAGATGTACACTTTTATCCCCACAATCCACTGATAATATATTCTTATAATTATATAAGATTACAACAATTATCAACCAAAGACTTATATCAACAACTTTAAGTTTCCTTGAAACATCTCTAATTTTTATTGTCAAAGCTATCAGATCCCATCTTGAAGAATACATGACTTTGTACGTTAATCGTTCAAAGCCATCTAGCATTTATTGAAAGGTTGTGGATATTGGAATAAGGATATACTAGTGAACCAAGAGTACTATCGTACATGTCAACATGTGATCTCTGGTCAGAGGATATAACGATACTAATGTATTATTACGAAGATCAATGACCTTAGATAATATTACCAAGTGATCTTACGCTTCTATGGCCTTGTTCGATATTTCTTTCTACTAATGAAAGTATCTATTATTTATGTCCTTATGATATGAGACTCATCATCCATTCAATTAACATCATAAGTCAATATAAGCGAAACCTAATAATATTAGTCGAGTGATATATTACTGTCCTGTATAATAATCACATTTTACTAAGAACTTAATTTGAGACATATAAAAAATATTATTGACTTTCATAATCACAAACATCTTTTGGGTTAATAATATTTATTTGTCAGAATGTCTCGGGACATACACGTAAAATATGGATGTAATGATTTGTAGAAAAAAAAAAGTCTTTTATAAAATAGATAATAAACTATATTATAAAATATTTTACCTTAAACCATAACATCCACAACTGGTTTTAGGGCATACTATAGGAGCAAAGCATAATTTTTCGCTATGTCTATTACTCACTTTTCTTTTCTTTTTTGAATTACTCACTGAACAAAGACTTGAGGTGTGGCAAAAATTTTCCATACCTAACCATTTTCATCAAAGTTAATCCATCCATTCCTCTAAGTTATCATGCCACTAACAAACTTTGATGGCCAAACCCTAGGTAATTCCACTATTGGAATACTTTCACTTAACATGCTTAGTACCTCTTCAAATAGAGTGGCTCTAGCCCACTCATCTTCCATACTTATGCCATCAACATAGAAAGAAACTTTGGCAGACATACCCGGCTCAGAGCTAGTGCAGAAATTTTGGCCATGGGGGAGAAACTCCAACCCCATTCCAATGAAGCATAACAAGGCCTCGGTGGGACGTAACCCGACCCCGAGCCGATATAATCACTTGGCCACAAGGGAACGTTCTTTCCTTGTGCCACCAACATTTGGGCATGATGGAGAAACTCCAAACTCATGCCATTGATTAAAAAAAAGGCATTTGTTGGACGTAACCCAACCTCGAGCCAATATAATCACTTGGCCACAAGGTAATGATCCCTCATTGTGCTACCAATATTTGGCTATGGATGAGAAAATTCGACCTCATGCCAACGAATACAATAAGGTCTCGTGAGAGGTAATCCAACCCCGAGCCAATATAATCACTTGCCCACAAGAGAATGTTCCCTTTTTATGCCACCAATATTTGGCCATATGGGAGAAACTCCACCCCATGCCAATGAACCATAACAAGGCCTCGATGTTATGTAACCCGACCCTAAGCTGATATAATCACTTGGCCGCAATGGAATGATCCCTCCTAACACTAACACACAGTAATAGGGCCTCGACGAGACGTAACCTAGCCTCGAGCTGATATAATTTCTCGGTTATAAGGAAATGTACCCTTCTTGTGCCATCAAATATGGCCTCGCTGGAACGAATACAGCCTCGAGCCATCATAACAAATGGCCACAATGGAATGTACCATATTTGTGCCATCAAATATAGCATCGGTAGAACAAATGCAGCCCCGAGCCGTAATAAGAGACTGGCCATAAGGGAATGTACCCTCCTTATACCATCAAAAATGGCCTCAGCGCAACGAATGCAACCTCGATCCATCATAACAAACTGGCCACAAGGGAATGTACCCTCATTGTGCCATCAAATATGGCCTCGACGAAACAAATACAACCCTGAGTCATCATAACAGACTGGCTATAAGGGAATGTACCCTCTGTGTGCCATCAAATATGGCATCGATGAAATGATTGCAGCCCCGAGCTATCAAATTTCTTTCCAAGACTTAACTACGAGGGAAGATTTTCAACCTCCAATAATCACTATGGAGACTGAAAATGGCGTCCTACACCGAGTCATCCATCAAAACAAAAACCAAGAAAAAATAATATGAGTGCAGCGAGGGGTGACGTATCATGTATCCCTTATTGATCCAAAAGAAACAACAAAGGAGCCTGAGATAATAATTTTGAACCTTACAGTCCAACGTCTCAGAGAATCAAGTTATGGATCGAGGGGGCGGCCAATGCCATGAGATTTTCCCATGGTAGGCAGGCTCCGAGTCTGAAAACGCCATGGAGACCCTCAGGCCTTCCCCGTGCATTGATCTTACGGATCTGAAATGGGACAACTAACCACATAGGGGTATTATCTCTCGCTAGTCATATCTTGAGGCTGCAAACGCCATGGAGGCTCGTGAGCCTTCCTCGTGCTATGCACCTCCAACACTGGGCGGCAAATTTCGTGTGGGAATTATCCATCCCCACGCTATGCAAACTCAAAGGTATCGTAGTACCACAGCCATTCAATATCCATACATGCTATGATTACCTTAAGACACCAAACGCCATGCCGACTCACTCATCTAGCGTGTTATGGATACCCAAGGCGCCAAAATCCACGAAGGTCTTCAGGCTATATTCCTCAAAGATGCAAGTCATTAGGTATTAACTTTCCAGCCCGGGAGTTTGATAATGACACCTGGGATTGGTGTGCCACGGTGGTGCATGCTTTTCCCACATACCCTGCATCCCTTCATATATTCCGAATCCCTTAAAGGTACATGTCATTGGATGTTGAGGCTATAGCCCGAGGATGTAATATCCCAAGTTTTACGGAATAGTGCAGGAAGAATTCTGAATTAAATTTAAGGATTTTGAACATGACGGTATTTGAAAATTAGACTTTATGTGTTGGAAAAAAGATCAGAATATTTTAAAGTGGAGATTTTTCGCGTTAGAAAACGCATGGTTCAGAGAATTCATTACATTTTTTTCTGATTTTATCGATATACGAGTAAAATTTTCTTGTTTCATCGGATTCATTTTTCCGAGACGAACGACTTTCATGCTGAACACTTTTCGAAATTTACATCAGAATGGCTTCAAAAATGTAAATTTCTGAAAGAGGCCCATGACAAGGATCTAATTGTAATTTTCGGGGGTCTGAATGTAAATTTCTGAAACTTCTTTATAAATACCCGGGAGTTTCTCTAAATTTCCAAAATGGCATATTTTTCTAAAACCCCACACTCGACCCCCCCGCCCCATTTTGCGTTTTGGTTTCTTCTAGTCACGTTGGCGGCCTATCGGCGACCGCTGGCTGGCGCGACTGGCCAAGGGGGTGTGCCAATCACCCCTCCACCTTATGATGGTCGGCAAAATCCCCCAAATTGACGGCGCCGGTGCGAATAAAGAGAATGATGGGCGTGAATGGGTTCTGCATTCCCGGCTCATCGTTTCATTTCATGACCCGAGCCATCCACCAAATTGAGCTCTTGGAGAGTACTATAAGTTGGCGGTGATGGTTTTTCTATTCCGTACACGGTTGCACAAGAATTGAGGAAGGAAGATTTGGATGAGTATTGTCCTACGATGAACAGTAGCTCCGATCAAATTTCCATCGATTCCAGCACATTTGTGGGATCATTTGGAGTCCATATGTGGCCTCCAAATCTCGATTTGGTTAGGACCTGGAGTGCTTGCGAAGCTAGGTAAGTAACCAATGTGATGAGTACTTGAATGATTGGTTTCTGTTAAATACATGTATATGGAAATGATTGAAATGTTCAGGATAAGATGAGGTTAGCCAAGAGATATTCTTGAGAACAAAGTTCGAGATCATGTGTAGTTAAGTTTATCGATCGTCACAGGTATGGATTTTTTTAATGCTTTGATTTGAAGCAAAATATTTGATGAGCTTAATGTCTTTATGTATGCATGAATGTACGTAAGGCTATAAACCTGTAAAGATATGAAAATATTGTTGGATAATTATGACCCATAGCGTCACTATTTGTACAGATCATGGTGTTGTTGTACAAATTAACTATGTGACAAAGAGATTGCACTCTTATCATTTGTGATTAGATCACCTAGATGTATAAATGATATGAGGTCCCTATGATAAGTTCCTGGATTGAGATGATATGAGACAGTATCAGTCCTCGAAGGATTAATCATTAAATATCCCTAGTCATAGTATTATCGAGATTGGACATCGATAATGCGGAATAGACTAATATTACACTTGTGCGCTTTATGTGAGATCATAACGGCATAGTTCTCATATATTTGGGTATATGATACTCATACAAATGTAATAGGAGGTTGTGTTTTACCGATGGTACGGAAAACAGCTTCGCTCTGGATAGACCCCTCGGAATTCCATTGGTAGTATGACTATGTGTTTATGGAAGTCCGAAATCAGGGTAGGTGTATTTGGTCTTAACCTGAGACTTGCATCGCTAATACTTGCGACAATCGGTATGCTTTAGTTTTGGTCGTCCAGGGCTTTAACAGGTTTTGTGTACGCCTCTGCTGGGTATATCGAGAATCGTAGTGTATTGGGTGTGATGTCAAGACAGAAGTATCACTCCAGTCATAGTGGAGATGAAGTCACGTAGGATACGGTACTAGTGCTCTTAAGTACTGCAGTCATCAGGATATTATGACTAGGTCATGTATGTCCGATTATAGAGACTAGTTACCAGACATCCGACATGTGCTTCGTACGGGGCAGACACATTCCAGCCTCAGGCCTAGCACGTGACAATCCGATACTGGATCGCAATACGCAATACTACGTATACTACGCCTGACATAGATTATATATTCCAGTAAGAATATTTCTGGAGAATTGGGTAGGCACGGTGCTTTGCTAGAAGCCAACCATGTCTTGTAAATCGGTAAGCACTTGGTACGAGGTACGCACGTATTCGGATAATCCGATGACCGTATTTACTGCCAACATATCCAGGGATCTCTTGGGTCGCTTCCCAAAGATTCACCGATGACAGTTGATTTAAATTAGAATAATCTGGGATTAATTAAGAGAGTAAATTAATCTGGGATTAATTAAGATGGAGAAAATTAATCTAGGATTAATTGAGGTATTATTTAATCTGGGATTAAATGTGTTCGGAAGAGAAAGAACGCGATTAATTTGGAATTAATCGGTAGAATAAATTTAATTGTTAAATTGATTTTTCTATTTAATTTATTCGTATGGGCTAAAATTAATATATCAGATATATTAATATGAATTGGATTTCATTACGAAATTAAAGTTGGACTTTAATGCGAACGAGCGAATTAATTTAGAATTAATTCGTAGACGACATTCGTAATATATTTGCGAGGCATCGTTATTTAATTAAATTAGATTTAATTATTTAGCGATGAAGTTTGTTTAATTATATTAAACGGAACCGAGCCGCGGTAAATGTTCGTAGAGATATTTGAATTTTGAATTCAAATGTGGGGCCCACTTTAATGTGGTAGTTGGGAGGGTAGTTGGCATTTATGCCAAAACCACTTACTTTCCAACCACTTGGTTTAGGTGAAACCAATTACCCCAACTACATGGTTTTGGGTAAAAGGGTAAAACCCTTTAACAAAACCAAAAGGCCTTCTCTCTCTCTTCACTCCACACACTTGTAACACTTGGAAGAACTTGGAAACCCTAATACACCATGTAATGGGCGTGAGCTACCTCCCTCTCTTCTCTTTGATTTTGTGGCAAAATCAAGTTAGCTAGCACTTCAAGGAATCAACAAAGGTGATAGGGAAACTACTTCAAGAGTTGGAATCATCACTTAAAGCTTGGATCTTGGAGATCTCTTCTCAAAATTTTAAAGCTCAAATCCGTTCATTGTAAGTATATTCCGCAACTTATTTTCAATTTATGAACACCTTTACATGCTTATTAGATCCTTGGCATGTTCTAGGAACACTAACAAATATGTATATGAACGAATATGAAAATGTATGAATATATGAATATGTTTTTGTATATGCATATGGTGTTAAAACATATATAGGTTGGGTATACAGAATCGGTGAATGGAGGCAAACCATGATTTTCTAAATTGGTATAAGCTAAGCTCTTTGAATAAGTAAAGTACATGTACGAATGTATGTGTTTATGAATTAATATTTCTGATAAGAATTCGAAGTAATACGTATGAATATATGTTTGATGTATATTACGTATGTATACCAGATGATAAGCAATGTTTGACATGTATGTGCCTGTGTCTATGAAATCGTGTGATAAAATTGTGTCACGTGTTATATGTGATGTGTGTATGTTGATTGGTTGATTGTCTTGCGGTGTAGTAGTCGAGCTAGTTAGGAATCCATTCGAACGAAATTCATGTCATACCTATTCTAAAATATGTAATGAGTCTCGTACGAGCATTGTATGCGTAAGCCAGCTATATGTTTGTATTGTTTAACAATGTGTTCTCTAGTGTATTGATTGTTATGTGTGCTCCGTGATTGGCTACATGATGATTGCATGTATGTCTGTGTGTATGTATGATAGAACTCTTAAAATATACGAATATTGTATGCTTATGTGAAATGAATGAATGAATTTGAAAACTAATGTGAGCATTAGATGTTATAACGCATGTTTATTAAGTTGTATTGGAACATATGTATATGTTTAAGAACTCTAAAATTATAATTGCATGTATATAAGAAAAGTGTGCTACATTATGTACGAGTGTATATGAATCCCGAATGTTAAGATATTGAAATGTTACCGCATTTGAAGAAAGATAAAAGAGATTTGTTTTGGTATAAAGAAAGTTTATTTGATATACCGAATTGATGGTATTTCATAGATGTGTATTCGTAATAAAGTTTAAGAATGTGACTTCAAGTTTCTTGTGATTGAAATGATTTCTATATAAAATGACATATTGTATGATTTGGATGTTTGGTTAATAGATTGGTGTATATGTGAATATGTAGACATGAGAATTTGACATGGGTTAAGCATAAAGGATAATAATAAGCTAATAATTCAAACTTGTAAAAATTTAGTAAATTTGATAAATTGTTGATATATTTGATTTGTTTGTTTGTAATACTAGCATGGTTACTTACTAAGTTTTAATAACTCACACCAAACCAGTTGCTAGTTTTGAAGGTTGGCTACCAGATGGGTTAACCTTTAAAATTTTAAATTCATGTTCGAGACGTGGATCACCCAAACGGCAGTCATCCTCGCAAGTGTCCTGGGAAAATTTTTAGAAGATTATAATATCTGATTTATTGTTTTATTTATCATGTGGAGCATGTGGTTTGTATTAATAAGTTAAAGTTTTGATTGTTTATTTTATGGTGGGCACAGAACCCTTGAGTGTTGATAGATAGTGTGGGTGGAGCTCTTAGGATATGATTTTGATGAGATTGGTGTGGACTTGAGGTCTTTTTATTTATTTGCAGTATTCTTGGATTACCTTTGATGCTGGACTGCGATCCAGGTTGTCCAGTTTTAGGATACATCATGCCGAACTTTCGATGAATTCAGAGTCTTATGGAGATGGGTTAATCATGTCTCATGTCGGTAGCATCATGCCTCTGGCAGGGTATTACAGTTTTGGTATCAGAACAAAGGTTAAGGTGTCGGTGACTGCTGCTACAGGGTATCCGATCGTCCGAGTAAGTTTTCTATTTCGTATAGAACATATAGGTCTCATGTTTGAAATTTGAATTGATTTCTGGTATATGGTACAATGTGTTGTGATTTTGATTGATATGTGTGATTATGATTATTTTTGTATATTTGTGTACTATGAATATATGTATGTATAAGGATATACTAAGTTAAAAGTATGAGGTTTATATATGTACATGTATAAGTAAGTAATGTGAATTCAAGGTGTTTTGAGGTACGAGAAATTCTATGATCTTGATAGTCTGAATCATAAACTGATATTTTGAGCCATGTTTTGAAAATTTGGTTTTTGACTTTTGATATAAAAGTGTTTTGAAAAGAAAAAGAAAGGAGGGAAAGAAAGAAAGTTTGTAGATGTTTTGATTTTGATATACATATAAAGAAATATTTCTACTTCGACGATTGATTCACATTTTCATATTTTGAGATTTATCGATATGCTTTCGTCGAGGTGCTCGAAAATAATTTTGATGTTTTTAAATTGTAAAACTTATTTCCGTCGGGAGGCTCGAAAAACTATTTCCGCCACGGTGCTCGATGATTTTATTTTTTGACCCTCCATGGTGCTTGTATATGTTTCGGTCCGACTTGATCGAAGAGCTTGTTATGGGGTCTAGACCATCGAAAACTGGTTGGCCCACTACCCTATCGGCATGGTCCGTACACCGTCCAGTCTATGCGCGCGACTGCACAATAGAAGATCGTTACCTATTTTGAAAAATTTGCATTAATGATTTATTTTTGATTTACACATTTATGTTTTGGGGGGAAGAATGATTTCAAAAGAATTACATTGTGATTTTGATGCATTTCGATATTACTTATGATATTATACGATATGATATGTTTCCGCCCCTACGCTTGTTGCATGTCTTTATGTTTTTATGACTCATCATATGTTTCTGTCGGGGTGCCTATTAGGGTCTGGTCCATCTGAAATGGTATGACCCGCTGCCTTATCGATAGGGGATCATTTCGTTCATTGTCCGATCTGTGCGCGCGATTTGGGCATTGAGTGCTTGTTTATGTTTCGTCCAGTTGCGTTATGTTGGATGCTCGATATTTTTTTCTGATGATGGATTTTGAAATTGATTTTTATTTACAGTAAAAGAGTTTTTCAAATGTATTTTCGAAATGATTTTTGAAAGAGATCATTTTACGTTTTCTATTTTGAATGATGACAGAGATTGAAAAATTTCAGACTATCAACATCATAAGAGTATTATGGTTGTCACTTCTGGTTGTGACGACATAGGTGTTTGTTGGTATAAAAGTTTATGATCGTTATAAGAGAACGTATGTAAGTTTATGGTTAGTCACAGATCTTTTGAGTATAGTGAGGGCTATGCATGCTCTGTTGTCAGCTATACAATGTTGTATGTGTGATTGGATATGTACGTATGTAAACTTTGATGTTGGTATCTTTTATAGATATGATATGGAATGATATGATGAGAAATTAATGCGTCCCATTTATGATTGTGGACGATATAGATAGTATAAAATCCGTGTTAAGTTTTCGTTTTGATACTGTGCTGGATTACGTGTAAAGAACATGTGATATGTTCCTCGTTTCGGATGATGTATGTGATTGGCTACATAGAATCCTTGTTTAACTTTTGTTTTCTATTGATGGATAAATTTGAAATGGTTTGAGCGTGTTCATATGAATGAGTATGAATAAAATGACAAGTTTGATATGATATTGGTATGAAATGTTTGATACGACTTATTTTGTTTGAAATAGTAAGGTTTGTATTGATGTATGAAATACGTAACTTTTGATAAGGTGTAAAGTGAGATAACTTATGAATACTGATAAGATTGTCATATACGTGTTCAATTTCGAATGATTAGACATAAAGACGTGTTGGACAATTATGACCCATAACATCACTATTTGTAAAAGACATGGTGTTCTTTGTACAAATTAACTATGTGACAAAGGAAATTGCTCTTTTATCATTTTGTAATTGGATTATTTGGATATATAAATGATAAAAATCCATATGATTAGTACCAGATTAATAAGATATGAGATAGTATTAATCCACGAACGGTTTAATAATTAAATATCCCTAGTCGTAGTATTATCGAAACTGTACATCGATAATGTGGAATAGGCTAGTATTACACTTGTGCACGTTAGGGAAGCTTAACGGCATAGTTCTCATATATTTAAGTATTGGATACTTATGCAAGTGTGATATGAGGTTCTGTTAGCCGTTGGACTGGGAACAACTTCGCTCTGGATAGACCCATCGGAATCCCATTGGTAGTATGACTATGTGTCTATGGGAATCCGAATCAGGGTAGGTGTATGTGGTCTTAACCTAAGACTTGCATAGCTAATTCTTGAGACAATCCGTATACTTTGGTTTTGGTCGTCGGAGCTTTAACTGGTTCTGTGTACGCCTATTCTGGGTATACTGAGAATTGTAGTGTATTGGGTGTGATGTCAAGATGGAAGTATCACTTCAGTCATATGGAGATGATGATCACACAGGGATACAGAACTAGTACTCTTAAATGCTGCAGCTATCGGGATAGTATAACTAGGCCATGATTATCCGATTACAGAGACTAGTTGCTAGTGATCCGATATATGTTTCGTACGGTGCAGACACAATTCCAGCCCCAGGCCTAGCATGTGACATCCGATACTAGATCGTAATACACAATACATTGTATATTATGCCTGATACAAATTATATATATTCCATGTTTAATATATTTCTGGAGAATTGGGTAGGCATGGAGCTTTGCTAGAAGCCAACCATGTCTTTTAAATCGGTAAGAATGTTGTGCCGGGTACGCATGTGTTCGGATAGTCCGATGATCGTATTTACTGCCAACATATCCAGAGATCTCTTGGATCGCTTCCCAAAGATTCACCGATGACATTTGACTCGAACAGAATTAATCTTGGATTAATTATGAAATAGAAAATTAATCTGGGATTAATTATGGTAAGAATTAATCTGGGATTAATTATCAAAGAGAACATTAATCTGGGATTAATTGCATCAAGAATTAATCTAGGATTAATTCGACTATAAGAGAGAACGCGATTAATTTGGAATTAATCGGCAAAATAAATTTAATAGTTAAATTGGATTTTTCTATTTAATTTATTTATTTGGGCTAAAATAATATATCGGATATATTAATTGAAATTGGATATCAATACAGAATTAAAATTGGATTTTAATTCAAGCGAACGAATTAATTTGGAATTAATTCGTAAGCGACTTTCGGAATAATTTTGCGAGGCATTATTATTTAATTAAATTGGATTTAATTACGTCGCGACCGAAATTCGTTTAGTCGGATTAAACGAACTGGGCCCAAAGTGTGTTGTGTAAGCCAACTAGATTTGGAATTAAATGGGTGGGACCCATGACTTACATCACTAGTCACTATTGGTGATGGAAGTAGTTGGCAATTTAAAAGGCAACTATAACACACAATAAACACATGTTTTGAAACAAGAAAACACAACTTTTGGAAGGTTGGGAACTATTCATCTTCTCTCTTTTCTTACACAAAACCGTGACTTCCTCTCTCCCAAAAGGAAATTTTGTTGTAAAATTTCAAGCAAGCTAGCACTTGGGAGTCTCTTGAAGGTGATAGGGAAACTCACCCATGAGTTTGGAACAACAAAGAAAGCTTGGAGCTTCTACATCCATGAAGTTTTTAGAAAATTTCAAAGCCGATCAATGTGAATATTCTGCAACTCCCTTTGATTTATTCACACACAAATCATTCTTAGAGATCCGTGGCATGTCTAGGACACTAACAATGGTATTAGAGCACCATCCTAAGCTTGATTTGAATTATAGGGTTCATGACTTTAATTTGGATTTTTTGCTTGGAGCTTGATTTACCTAAATTGTTTGTGTGGTTGTGTTTGGTTGATGATGAATTGGATTTGTGCATCTTAGGATTTGAGAAAAATTGATTGGATCAAAAATCCCCAATTCCTTTGACATGGCAGAATGTACCATAGTATGTGCTCATGGTGATTTTTTGAAAATTAGCAATTGGATGTGTTGTTGGCATGAAATGTATGTTAAATATTGATTTAATTAGACTGAAATCAAATTGCATGATAATTTCTTTGCCATGCCGTGAGCCTAAGCATGTTATAGAATTGATTTTGCTTCAATTTGTGTTGGACATGAATTGTAATTAATGAGCATGATTAATTGGATTAATTAATGTTTTGGAAACATTAGATTAGTTGATTAATTATGTTAATTACACTTGAATTGGATTAATATGTAATTTGGAATAATGTATTAATTGAATTTGTTATATTTGGGCTAATGGGCTTGGTTGGGCCAAGTTTGGTTTTGGACAATTGGGTTGGATCCAATTAGGCCTAAAACCATTACCATAAAGTCCAAATATGACTAATTGGGCCTTTAAAAATTTAATTGGGCCTAAATTGATTTTTGGCACAGGGTGATTCCTATTTGGGCCTTGGCATTTTGGGTTTGATACATTATGGCCAAAGTCCACGCCTAAAGAATTAATTGAAAGCCCATTGGACTTTAATTGAATAGTATTGGAAACT
The DNA here is from genome assembly GCA_019454045.1 of Zanthoxylum bungeanum. Classification (NCBI taxonomy): domain Eukaryota; kingdom Viridiplantae; phylum Streptophyta; class Magnoliopsida; order Sapindales; family Rutaceae; genus Zanthoxylum; species Zanthoxylum bungeanum. The sequence goes on along the minus strand of SKCR01010868.1, from coordinate 53,616 downwards.
AATTGGGCCTTTGAGACCCATGAAGATTGGATTTGGAATCCAAGTCTAAAATGCACTATTAAAAATGTAATTATGTAATTTGGAATTAAATATGAATTAGTATTGGATACAATTTAAATTGGATTTAAAATTATAGTTCGATATAATTCAAGTATACGTACTTTGAGTATTTATTCTTAAACGAGTTGGACTCGCGCAAATCAAATCGTTGTTTGAACATTGGATGGTCATTAATTCAAAGATTAATTAATTGGATTAGATTGATTGAATAACATGCTTTGTGTGAATACTTGGATGTATTTTGTATGAATAATGTATATCAGATGGATATTAGATGGGTGGGGGCAATTTTGGAAATTATTGTAATAAATTTAGAATTTATTAAATTGGACCTGCGTGTCCAGCCTATTATTTCTATTCTCTTTGTATTTATCTTCTCACCAATTCCCCTCAATGTAAATAAGGTTTCTTTAAAGTGTTATGTAATTGGGTAGAAATATGTAAAGTGCTAACGGGTGAGAGAAAATGGAGATATTTGTTCTAGGAATAAATTGTTATATATCCATCCGCATATCATTATTAATTTATTCGCGCCTTATTATGCTTTTAGAATGCATGCTTAAGGGTGTATGATGAGACCTAATCAAAGATAATAAATTGGTTGCCAATTTACACGAAAAACCCTCACTTTAATATTAAGCGATTTCCTTCCATTGAGTGGTTCTCTCTCAAGATCCAAGATTGGCATTGGTTTGTTGGCCAAAGTCAAGATCATTGTCCATCGCGGATGTGTTTGAACCACGAAAGCTTTGTTACATATCGCATGTCTTGGGCAGTTGTGATTTGTTGGCCAAAGTCAAGGTCACTTCTGTACATCGACGTGGATTACGAAGCTTTCCCACTGTCAATGGGTCACGCTTAACTGAAATCATTAAGCTTGTTGAGCCAAAACCAAGGGTTAGTTGATTCAGAGGAAAAGGTTAGGAAATATATATTGGATATATATTTTGGACTGGGAGGTCCACCTACTGGATCTAGGAATTGGATGGGATCCAATTGATCTTAGAGATCTACCTAGTTAAGTTTCATACAGCTTGTTGGACAAAGTCAAGGTTGTGTGTTATTTAATGGGATCCTAACCCACTAGGAAATTGGGTTTCCCGAGTACTCCACAGAGGGTTAGAGGCTCGCCAAAAAATAGTGGGAGGCCAGTATTAAATTTGCAATTTTGTTTAATACTAGCTACACTCGCTCTTTTATTTTATTTTTATTTATCGTTGTTATAAATATATATTAGTTGGACTAATATTGAATATTGCTTTCTTTGAACAGTTAGACTGTACAAGACACTACTCCACTTGTAGTTGGTTATATAGTTGGACTATCGTAACCATTGCATTTTGAGTGTACCCGATATCATTGATTGGATAGTTGGACTGTTGCAATCAAGATGGCTGGAAAGATCAGCGTTAGGGACATCATCATGGGCGATAATGTCTTTACCGGCTCCAATTTTCCAGATTGAGAGATGAACCTCAGGATAGTCCTGAGAGCCGAGAAGTTACTCTATGTCATAGAGAAACCTCTCAGACCTGAGCCCGAAGTTGAGCAAATAGTAGAGCATGAGCTTTGGAAGACTCATCGTGATGATAACTTTAGTGCTCAATTCGTCATGTTTGCCACATTGACTCCTTAATTTTGTCGTCAGAACTAAGGATTAGATCCTTATACCATGATGTTGAAATTAAAGGATCTTCACAGATCTAACCTTAGATCTTAGAAGTATGAATTGAAAAAGAAGCTCTTTCACTCGCGTATGTCAGAGGGTACATCTGTCGAGCACTATATGTCGCAGATGATTGCTGACATCGAACAGCTAGGTCAGCTGGGCATAACCTTCGAGGCCGAGACTTCCATAGATTTGATCTTACAGTCTCTGCCCGAATACTGGGGCGGGTTCGTCATGAACTATAACATAATGAACCAAGAGGAGACTCTTGGAGAGTTGATGGCAATGCTGAAAGAAGTAGAGCCAGAGCTTCTGAAGGGCAAGAGGTGCGAGGCGCACCTATCTGATGAGTGGTAATTATATCATTATTTCCCACTCATTTGACCTAATATTTTATATAGTTTCTTGAGTTTTGTGAATATTTTGATGTGTTTTGTGTTATTTTGTAGATAAATAAAGTTGCAGGACTCTCTGGAGGTGATTTGGGCCAAAACAGTAAAAATTGGAAAAAATGGCATTTTGGAAATTTGGGCGCGTCGCGACGCGTAAGCCTTTGGCGTCGCGACGCCTAACATGCACCAAGACTTGCTAACGTGCGCCGGGTCACAAGTCAGAATCTGAGAAAAGTTTGACTTCGCTAACGTGCGCCATGCCACGTGTCACCATCACAGCCGATCTGCTAACGTGCGCCTGCCACGTGTCATCATCCTACGGTGCCAACAGTCACCATCGCCACATGTCACCACGTGTCTGCCACATCATCATCGACATCACCGGTCGACCGAGTCAAATTGCCACGTCATCATAAGCCAATCACAGCGTGCCACGTGTCACAATTCTATGGTACCGACAGTCACAATTGCCACGTGTCGCCACGTCAACACCAATTATTGACTCACTTATCTACAATTGACACGTGGCGATAAGAATCTGAAATCAGCTAATCAGAATCCGCCACGTGTCGCAATAATTGAACTCCCAACCACTTTGCCACGTGTCACCTTATCACCTTATCCAAAATCTGAAGCGACGAACCAGAAGCTGCCACGTCAACAATGTCCCGCATCGCGACACGAGCTGGGCGTCGTGACACCGACCCCCTACTGACGCCTATAAATAGAGCTCGAAATTTCAGTTACAGATGTACCTTCTCTATGAATTCTCTGATGTAAATATGGAGTTTTCTATCTAGTTTCTTTTAAATTTTAGTTTTGTAATTAATTTTAATTACGTTCTGTAATAATAGTAATTTACTTTCTTTAATTTTTACAGTTTTTACTATTCACCATGAGGAGGTGACTTCCCCCAGCTAGGGTGAAAGGTAATTCTTTTACTATTACTATTAGATTAATCTCCCTTAAATATAATATATTCACTATTTAAAATATTGACTTAAAAAGGATACCGCTATATTGGTCGCTTGGTAATTCATTTTAATCTGGTTTAAACCTGTCTAATCAAGGATACCGCCAGATTGGTCGGTTGGTAATTAAATTTTCTTACCGCCTATATGGCAGGTTTATTTTGGGTTCCGCCTTTATGGCTGGTTGGACTTAATTTGACTTAATCAGGTTACCGCCTATATAGACGGTTGGTAAAATAATCACAAGTTAATATATTATATTAAGGGAGATATCTAAATAGTAAATAGTAAAAGTTGATACTTTTACCTTAGCATTTTATTTTATTGTAATTTACTTTTCAGCTTTTACTTTACCGCAATTACTTTTCAGCATTTTTACTTTTAAGTTTTTACTAGCCCTAGTTATGTGTCGTAACTAAGTTAGTTATCTGGGGTTGTGATGAATTCTAATATCACCGGTTTATTGACCGGTGCAAACACACGCGTATAACGCAAGCGCACGTATCGTTCAAGTAGTATAAAAATATCGATCCCACGAGGACTTAATTCCTATTGTTGTTATTAATTATTGAATATATTTATTTACATGTATCTAATTATATGGAGAAGGGAATTGATTGCTTTGATTGGTTGAATGTGGAATTGCTTTATAAAAATAAAATAAACAAAAGAAAAATACTAAGGAAAATAAATAAACAGACTCAAAAGATCTTGGGTCGTGACTCTACACAATACTGTTAAAAGGATGAATTGATTCTCTTATTTATGTGTACTAATTCAGTTTGCTAACCTGGAACACGAAAATATGCAAAAGCCTCTTCCGATGGTCAGACGCAAATACCCAGTATAACCCAATTGAACCATATTCCTATGTCAACCAAATTACCTGGATTCATTAAGATTAAGTTCCAATTATGGCTACCCACGCCCGACAGGTATATTCCTATCCTGTAAGGAAATCTATTAAAGGGTTATCTATCCTCAAGGAAGATCGTGAGCTATTGAATCTAAGGCTAAAACCTAAAATCCCTATGTCTAGTTCATTTTAAGTTTACCATATCAATCTTATTGGTGATCAGACAACAAGAAGCATTAAGCTTAAGACTCAATAAACAAACTAAAGAATTACCCATAAAAAGAAAATCAATTATTAAGTGTAGATATTGTGTTTCATCACTTCCCTAGAATAAAATAAAATGCTGGGGTTAGAGGATCCACAATTAATATTTCTTATCTACGAATCTCACTTATTATAATATATAAATTATTTTATATTCTGCTTTCTCAGGAATTAATAATATTAAACATTTAAAACCAGCCATTTAGGCGGTAATCCATTTAGTCCAATTACACCAGCCATATAGGCGGTAATTATCTGTCACATAAAGACCAGCCATATAGGCGGTAAGGTAATTTATATTTAAACCAGCCATATAGGCGGTAATAAAGTCAGACATTAATTAATCCGGTTAAATTATAATTTAAATAATATAATTAAGTGAGATTTACCTAAATAATTATATTAAAGGTTTCACCTTTTACCCCAGCGGTAAATTAACTACAAAACATAAAAGAAAAGAGAAGAAGAAGAACTACTATTACTATTACTGAAAATTAAAATACATAATTAAAAATATTATTTATATATACAAAAATAGATGGAATCCTCTAAAAACAGGGAAAAGCTCCCAAGGAAAGCACACCAAATGAAGTGGTGAAGGCCTGAATTTATAGGCATTTTCTGGAACCAGCGTCTCGACACCAAAGGTCCCAGCGTAGCGACGCTGGCACGCGGTTTTGGTCCACGCGGGTTGACTACGCGTGATCTGTCGGCAGAATCTGGTGATGACACGTGTGACGCGGTAAAGGTGGTGCAATGAGAAGACGACACGTGTCACATGGTGATTGGCTGAGCTTTCGGTCCAATGATCATCTGACACGTGGCACGCGTTTAGGATTGGTCCAATGAGAGATTAACACGTGGCAGCATGTGATTTGCCGGTGATTCGGTCCAATGACAACTCGACACGTGGAACGCGCTTGCTTTGGTCCAATGAGATTTCGACACGTGGCAGACGGCGCATTTTAGCTGATCTTCTGTGATGATGACACGTGGCACGGCGCACGTTAGTAAGGCCAGCGCACGTTAGCAAGTCCAATTTCTTAGATTCTGACACGTGTCCCTCGGCGCACGTTAGCATGTCCGGCGCACGTTAGACGTCACGACGCGTAGGGTCTTGGCGTCGCGACGCGGAAAAATTCTCGAATTGCCCTTTTTGTCATGTTTTCTCTATTTTGGCCCAAATTGCTTTCAATGCTTTCCCAACTTTATTTATCTGCAAAATAGCATAAAACACATCAAAACGTTCACAAAACTCAAGAAACTATACAAAATATTAGGTTAAATGAGTGAGAAATAGTGATAGTTTACCACTCATCATTTATAAGGGGATATTTTATAGTTTGGGTAATTTAAAGGTTTACTTATTAAGTCTTAAGCTTAATGCTTCTTGTTGTCTGATCACCAATAAGATTGATGTGGTAAATCTAAAAATAAACTTGACAAATGAATTTTAGGTTTCAACCTTAGACTTAATAGCCCACGATCTTCCTTGAGGATAGATAACCCTTTAATAGATTTCCTTACAGGATAGACATATACCTGTCGGGCGGAGGTAGCCATAATTGGAACTTAAACTTAATGAATCCAGATAATTTGGTTGACATAGACATATGGTTTAATTGGGTTAAACTGGGTATTTGCGTCTGACCGTCGACAGAGGCTTTCGCATAATTTAGTGTTCCAGGTTAGTAAACCGATTTATTCCACAAACATGAAATAACCACTTCATCTTTTAAAAGGTATTAGAAATATTCACAACCCTAGATAGTTTTTAATATTGAATTTTCTTAAACCTACCTTCGTGCAATTTTATTTACTTATTTTTAAATTTAAAAATCATCACCATTTCAATTCAATCAATCAACCTGTTAGATACTAGTAATCATTTGTCCTCGTGGGATCGATATTTTTATACTACTTGAACGATACGTGCGTTTGCGTTATACGTTTGTGTTTACGTCGGTCACATCCCAGAAGGCCAAGGCTTGGCCGAAGGCTTCTGGGGGTGTGAAGAAAAGGAAGAAAAATGGCAAGGCCAAATCATCAAAGTCTTATGGGAAGACTAAGGACATATCCCAAGACGTTTGCCTACATTATAGCAAACGGGGTCATTGGAAGAGTGATTGTCGTGAGTAGAAGGCGGAGTTGAAGGAAGTGAAGACGGGCAAGGCTCCGACTTCAAGTATGTTGTTATAAACATGTCCATTACTGGTTTTAAAAATTGGATTTTTAATTCTGGATGTGGTACTCACATATGTACTGGTGTGCAGGATCTGCTAATTAGCAAGATACTGGCTTCAGATGAGATCGACCCACAAGTCAGAAACGGGATGAGAGTCGTTGTTTTGGCCGTTGGGACCTATGTTTTGAACCTGTCCTTGGGGCATGTAATTACATTAGGTGACTGTTATTTTGTACCTAGTTTGACTAGGAACATCATCTCTATATCTTGTTTAACCCGATGCGGGTATACCTTTGTATTCAGGAACACTGGGTGTTTTGTATATAAAGATGAAATTTTGAAATGTACAGCAGATGTTAATAATAGTCTTTATATTTTGAATATAAATGAATCTCAAACATATAACATTACAAACAAAAGGCTCAAATTGAGTAAAACAGATGAAAATTATATGTGGCATTATCGTCTGGGACACATTGATAAGACTCGTATATCCACACTTTCGAAGAGTAGATACTTGGACGGATTTGATCCTAATTCATATGATGTCTACGAATCTTGTTTATTAGGCAAAATGCCTAAAACGCCTTTTAGTGGTAAAGGTGTACGTGCCACCGAGCTGTTAGCCCTCGACCATAGTGACGTATACGGGCCCACATCTAGCTAGGCTAGAGGTGGTTATGAATACTTCGTAACCTTTATGGATGTTATATCGCGTTATGGTTATGTGTATCTTATGAAACACAAGTCGGAAACTTTTGATAAATTCAAAGAGTTTCGACACGAAGTAGAAAAAAAGACCGAAAAAAGTATTAAAACATTGTGGTTAGACCATGGTGGAAAATACTTGAGCAATGAGTTTCTCGATTACTTGAAAGAGTATGGTATTCTTTCACAGTGGAATCCTCCCGGAATACCTCAATTGAGTGGTGTGTCCGAACGGAAAAACCGAACTTTGTTGGACATGGTAAGGTCAATAATGAGTCGCACTGAGCTACTAATTTCCTTAAGGGGATACGCATTGAACAATGTAATACTTATTTTGAATAAGGTTCCGTCAAAGTCTGTTGGAAAGACTCCATATGAAATATTGACAGGAAAGAAACCGGGTTTCTCATTCCTGAAGATTTGAGGATGCTGGGCATATGTTAAACGTTTGGATGGTACCAAACTAGAACCCAAATCAGATAAGTGTCTATTTGTAGGTTATCCTAGGAAAACCAAAGGAAATTACTTCTACAACCCATAAGAGAACAAGGTATTTGTTGCTCTCCATGCGGTTTTTCTCAAAAAAGAATTCCTAAATGCAGTGGTAAGTGGGAGGAAAGTAGAACTCGATGAAAATATGAGTGATATTGTTCCTGGCACCGATCCACTCACGGAACATGAACAGTTCATCAGGGATGAGACTATTCCATAATCTTCTAATACACAAGAACCGCGTAGGTCGGAAAGAGTCAGAAAACAACTTGAGAGGTATGAGTTTCTGATCTCACCTCATGTAGACATTAATCTTATTGAGGATAATAAACCGGCTACGTATGAGGAAGTGAATCAAGGTATCGACTCTGCTTTATGGCAAAAGGCCATGAAGTCCAAAATGGATTCCATGTATACAACCAAGTTTGGACACTGGTTGATGTACCAGAAGACATTGTGCCTATTAGTAGCAAATGGGTCTTCATGGTGAAGACAGACATGGGTGGCAACATACAAACGTACAAAGCTAGGCTTGTAACGAAAGGGTATCGTCATCAACATGGTGTCAATTACGACGAAACCTTTTACCTGTTGCCATGATTAAATCCATTCGGATAATACTTGCTAAAGCTGCATATTTCGATTATGAAATATGACAGATGGACGTCAAAACCGCTTTCCTTAATGGAAACCTTTTGGAGGATGTTTATATACAACATCCTGATGATTTTTTCATGCCAAAACATGCAAACAAGGTTTGCAAGTTAAATCGATACATTTATGGATTGAAGCAAACATTGCGTTCTTGAGAACCAACGTTTTGATGATATCATATTACAATATGGTTTCATTCAAAACGAAGATGATTCTTGTGTATATAAGAAGGTTAATGAGAGCGCACTGACAATGATTGTCCTATACGTTGATGATGTATTGCTTCTTAGCAATGACATTCCCATATTTAAATCGGTGAAAGCTTGGCTTTCATTAAAATTCTCCATGAAAAACTTGGGAGAGGCAACCTTTATTCTAGGAATAAGAATCTACTGGGATAGATCTAAAAGTTGTTGGCACTCTCCGAGAACTCGTACATTGACAAAGTGTTGAAGAGATTCAACATGGATCAGCCGAGAGGGGCAGCTTCCAGCATAACATGGCGTCTCTCTATCTAAGGACATGTGTCCTGAAACTTAAGATGAGAGAGATGCAATGAATCAGATCCCGTTCGCTTAAGCAATCAGATCGATCATGTATGCCATAACATGTACGCGACCTGGTGTCTCATACGCTTTGAGCATATGTAGTCACAATCAGGCCGATCCAGGTGATGGTCACTGGATTGATGTTAAGAACATCCTTTAGTATCTTAGACGAACTAAGGATGCTTTCTTAATTTATGGAGATGGAGAACTTGAGGTGACTGGGATCACCGATGCAAGTTTCCAAACCGATAAAGATGACTATAAGTCGCAATAAGGGTATATATTTTGTTTGAACAACATAATAGTGAGCTGGAAATCTTCCAAGAAAGATACTATTGTTGATTCAACAACAAAAGCAAAATACATTGATGCGGCTGAGGCAACAAAAGAAGCATTTTAGATCCATAAAATTCCTAATTGGATTAGGAGTAGTTCTGTTAGCAGCTGAGCTGGGCTACAGCATAGGGTAAGGAATTACAGTCTCATCAATGATCCAAGTATGTACTTCAACGGTTTCATCTGATTCATGAGATCACACATTGTGGTGATGTGAAGATCAAAAAGATCGTTTCAGATGATAACCTTGCATATCCGCTGACGAAAGTGATATCTCAGCATAAGTATGAGCGACTCGTACATAGTTCAGGTATTGGACAGTTGAGTGATTGGCTATAGGCCAAGTGGGAGATTGTTGGACAATTATGACCCATAGCATCACTATTTGTAAAAGACATGGTGTTCTTTGTACAAATTAACTCTGTGACAAAGGAAATTGCTCTTTTATCATTTTGTAATTGGATTACTTGGATATATAAATGATAAAAGTCCATATAATTAGTACCAGATTAATAAGATATGAGACAGTATTAATCCATGAACGATTAAATCATTAAATATCCCTAGTCGTAGTATTATCGAGACTGAACATCGATAATGCAGAATATGCTAGTGTTACAGTTGTGCGCGTTATGAAAGCTTAACTACATAGTTCTCATATATTTAAGTATTGGATACTTATGCAAGTGTGATATGAGGTTCTGTTAGCCGTTGGACCGGGAACAGCTTCGCTCTGGATAGACCCCTCAGAATCCCATTGGTAGTATGACTATGTGTCTATGGGAATATGAATCAGGGTAGGTGTATGTGGTCTTAACTTGAGACTTGCATCACTAATACTTGCGACAACCAGTATACTTTGGTTTTGGTCGTCCGTAGCTTTAACATGTTCCGTGTATGCCTCTTCTGGGTATACTGAGAATCGTAGTGTATTGGGTGTGTTGTCAAGATGAAAGTATCACTCCAGTCATATGGAGATGATGATCACGCAGGGATATAGAACTAGTACTCTTAAATGCTGCAGCTATTGGGATAGTATGACTAGGTCATGATTATCCGATTACAGAGACTAGTTTCTAGTGATCCGATATATGTTTCGTACGGGGCAGACACAATTCCATCCTCAGGCCTAGCATGTGATATCCGATACTGGATCGTAATACGCAATACATTGTATACTACGCCTGATACAGTTTATATATATTCCATGTTGAATATATTTCTGGAGAATTGGGTAGACATGGAGCTTTGCTAGAAGTCAACCATGTCTTGTAAATCGGTAAGAACGTGGTACCGGGTACGCACGTGTTCGGATAGTCCGATGACCGTATTTACTGCCAACATATCCAGGGATCTCTTGGGTCGCTTCCCAAAGATTCACCGATGATATTTGACTCGAACATAATTAATCTGGGATTAATTTTGAGAGAGAAAATTAATCTGGGATTAATTACGGTAAGAATTAATCTGGGATTAATTATCAAAGAGAACATTAATCTGGGATTAATTGCGTCAAGAATTAATCTGGGATTAATTCGACTAGAAGAGAGAACGCGATTAATTTGGAATTAATCGGTAAAATAAATTTAATAGTTAAATTGGATTTTTCTATTTAATTTATTTATTTGGGCTAAAATAATATATCGGATATATTAATTGAAATTGGATTTCAATACGGAATTAAAATTGGATTTTAATTCAAGCGAACGAATTAATTTGGAATTAATTCGTAAGCGACTTTCGTAATAATTTTGCGAGGCATTATTATTTAATTAAATTGGATTTAATTACGTCGCGACCAAAATTCGTTTAGTCGGATTAAATGAACCGAGCCCAAAGTGTGTTGTGTAAGCCAACTAGATTTGGAATTAAATGGGTGGGACCCATGACTTACATCACTAGTCACTATTGGTGATGGAAGAAATTTAAAAGGCAACTTTAACACACAATAAACACATGTTTTGAAACAAGAAAACACAACTTTTGGAAGGTTGGGAACTATTCATCTTCTCTATTTTCTTACACAAAACCGTGACTTCCTCTCTCCCAAAAGGAAATTTTGTTGTAAAATTTCAAGCAAGCTAGCACTTGGGAGTCTCTTGAAGGTGATAGGGAAACTCACCCATGAGTTTGGAACAACAAAGAAAGCTTGGAGCTTCTACATCCATGGAGTTTTTAGAAACTTTCAAGCCGATCAATGTGAGTATTCTGCAACTCCCTTTGATTTATTCACACACAAATCATTCTTAGAGATCTGTGGCATGTCTAAGACACTAACAGGACGAGAAAATTTCAAGGACGAAAGTTATAACGAGGGGAGGATGTAATATCTTGAGTTTTTCGGAACGGCGCTGGAAGTATTCCGAATTAAAGTTAAGAATTTAGAATGGGATGGTATTCGAAAATTAGACTTTATGTGTTGGAAAATAGATCGGAATATTTTAAAGTGGAGATTCATCACGTTGGAACGCGTGGTTTCGAGAATCAGGTACGTGATTTTCTAATTTGATCGATATACGCATAAAAGTTTCTTATTTCGGCTATAACAATTACAAACGAACTCCGATTGCGATGATTCTTGTACAAACATACTAGTTTTTTTTAGACGAACAACTTTCATGTTGAACACGTTTCAAAATTTGCATAAGAAGGGCTTCAAAAATATAAATTTTCGTGAGAGGTCCATGATAGGGACCTAATTGCAATTTTCGGGTGTCTGAATGTAAATTTCAGAAAATTCTTTATAAATACCCAGGAGTTTCTCTAAATTGCCAAAATGACATATTTTCCGAAAACCCCATAATCAACCCCCCAGCCCCATTTCGTGTTTTGGTTTCTGCTCCGGCCGGTGTGACTAGCCAAAGGGGTGCGTCGGTCACCCCTACACCTTGTGGTGGCCGGTGACAGCCCCCAGATTGAAGGCGTCGATGCGAATATAGAAAATGATATTCTTAAATGGATTTCACTATCCCGGCTCGTCTTTTCGTTTCACGGCTCGAGCCACCCACCAAATCGAAGCCCTCAGAGAGTACTACAAGTTGGCGATGGTGAATTTTCCATTCTACGACAGTTGCACGCGAATCGAGGAAGGAAGATTCAGATGAATAGTGACTAATTATGAACGGTAGCTCCAATCAGAATTTCGTTGATTCCAGAGCTTTCGTGGGGTCATTTGGAGTCCGTATATGGCCTCGAAATCTAGATTTGGTTAGGACCTGAAGTGCTTGCGAAGCCAGGTAAGTAACCCATGTGATGAGTACTTGAATGATTGATTTATGTTAAATATATGTATATGTAAATGATTGAAGTGTTTAGGATAAGATGAGGATAGCTAAGCGATATTCTTGAGAACAAAGTTCGAGATCATTTGTAGTTAAGTTTATCTATCGCCACATGTATGGATTTTTGTTAATTCTTTGATTTGAAGCAAAATATTTTATGAGCTTAATATCTATGTGTATGCATGAATGTACGTAGGCTATAAACCTGTAACGATATGAAAATATGTATGTGAACAAATATGAAAATATGTATGAATATATGAATATGTATTTGTATATGCATATGGTGTTAAAACATGTATAGGTTGGGTATACAGAATCGGTGAATGGAGGCAAACCATGATTTTCTAAATTGGTATAAGCTAAGCTCTTTGAATGAGTATAGTACGTGTATGAATGGATGTGTTTATGAATCATTGTTTATGATAAGAATTCGAAGTAATATGTATAAATATACGTATGTATACCAGATGATAAACATTGTTTGACATGTATGTGCTTGTGTATGTGAGATCGTGTGATAAAATTGTGTCACGTGTTATTTGTGATGTATGTATGTTGTTGGTTGATACTCGCGTGGTTTAGTAGTCGAGCTGGTTAGGAATCCGTTCAAATGGAATTCATGTCATACCTATTCTAAAATAGGTAATGAGTTTCGTACGAGCATTATGTGCTTAAGCCAGCTATATGTTTGTATTGTTTGATAATGTGTTCTTTGGTGTATTGATTGTTATGTGTGCTCCATGGTTGGCTACACGATGATTGCATGTATGTCTGTGTGTATGCATGTGTATGATAGAACTCGTAAAATATACGGATATTGTATGCTTATGTGAAATGAATGAATGAATTTGAAAACTAATATGAGCACTAGATGTTATAACGCGTGTTTGTTAAGTTGTATTAAAACGTATGTATATGTTTAAGAACTCTAAAATTGTAATTGCAAGTATATAAGAAAAGTGTACTACATTATGTACGAGTGCATATGAATCCCGACTGTTAATCTATTGTAAGGTTACCGTATTTGAAGAAAGATAAAAGAGGTTTGTTTTGGTATAGAATGAAGTTAATTTGGTTTACCGAATTGATGGTATTTCATAGATGTGCATTCATAATAATGCTTAAGAATGTGACTTCACGTTTCCTGTGATTGGAATGGTTTCTATGTAAAATGACATATTGTATGATTTGGATGTTTGGTTAATAGATTGGTGTATATGTGAATATATAGACATGAGAATTTGACATGGGTTAAGCATAAAAGATAATAATAAGCTAATAAATCGAACTTGTAATAATTTAGTAAATTTGATAAACAGTTGATATGTTTGATTTGTTTGTTTGTAATACTAGCATGGTTATTTATTAAGTTTTAATAACTCACACCAAACTAGTTTCTAGTTTTGCAGGTTGGCTACCAGATGGGTCAACAAGTCCAACTTTGAAGTCATGTTCGAGACGTGGATCACCCAAGTTGCAGTTACCCTCGCAAGTGTCCTGGGAAAAGTTTTAGAAGATTAGGATATCTTATTTATTATCTTATTTATCATACGGAGCACGTGGTTTGTATTAATAAGTTAAAGTTTTGATTGTTTATGATATGGTGGGCACAGAGCCCTTGAGTATTGATAGATAGTGTGGGTAGAGCCATTAGGATATGATTTTGATGAGATTTTTATGGACCTGAGGTCCTTTTATTTGTTTGGAGTATTCTTGGATTGCCTTTGATGCTGGACTGCGATCCGGGTTGTCCAGTTTTAAGATACATAATGCCGAATTTTTGGTGAATTCAGAGGCTAATGGAGATGAGTTAATCATGTCTCATGCCGGTAGCATCATGCTTCTGACGGGGTGTTATAGGGGATTTGATAATAACACTAAGGATTGGCGTGCCACGGGTTTCGCGCCTTTACCACATGTTTTGCACTCTTTGATATATTCCGATCATGAGTATCTCACAAGAATATAAAACATGTCTTTCCCGCTCAAATAATAAAAAAGCATAGATGGGCAAGTTTTTATTTAAGAAAGGGAAAGTCTTATTCATATTCGGGGGATCTACTGCCCATCTTATAACTCTTTGAGGGTCATTCTAAGATAGGCTCTATTGAAAATATTTCCTCCGTATTTCTGAATAATTCTTAACAATGTCCTTCTGAACCGAGGCCTTTGGAGAACTTGAAGGCTGACAGGTCGAAAAACAGCCGTAATTTCTTTAGAAGGAACTTGTTCAACATCAGCTCTAAGGGGTAAAAGAAATCCATCAATCTCTAACTCCTGACATTGCATTTCATTCAACAACTCAATCCTAGATGGGGACTTTTAAGGACGCTTCTTTACTTGCTTATTCGCAGAAGAATGGAAGAAGTCATCCCCATGATTAAAATTGGGCCTCCAATTTTACAGTTGATTAATTCTCCTCCAATTCCCACTTGTGGACCCATCCCAGATGTTTCACCCTTCATATAATAACGAGCCCGGAAAGTGGCTAAATGAGCATAATAAGCAGAAGGCACTATGGAAACTGATCGAGTACACCTTGCATATTGGCTCTCCTACTACTCCATGACGACTGTTGCTATCAGCGCTGCCTGGCCCTCATAGCCTCATGGTCTATACACCCATTCAGATATTCATTCTTTACCAAGTCTTCCACATGCTCCTGCAGGTCTCTACATCTTTATGTGGCATGTTCCCTTACATTATGGTGCACACAATAAGTCATGTTGTCTATCTTCTCAATCGGAAATCTCCTCGGGTCAGGCTCAGTCAGTAGGCCTTTGTCTTGGATTTCTTGAGCTATCTGGGATAATGGTCTGTTCAAAGCGATGTATGCCGTCCCTTCGGCGACATGGCGACTGTTGGGTTTTCTAGGTCAAACCAAGATCAAATTAAGCAATGAAATGTGCGAATACAACAAAGTAAAGTAGCGGAAATACTCACTTTGATCGGATTTTGGATGTGATGAACACAAAAATTCTGCTCCTTGTAGAATTCGGCCAAGCCCTCCTTGTGTGGATCTTCAAGCTCCAAGCTTTGAGTGTTGATTCCATGCTCACGGATTGGTTTCCCCATCACATTTGAATGATCTCTTTAGTGTGCTAGCACTTGGAAAAATTTACAACAAATTGTTTCCTTATCCTTGTGTGACTCTCGGCCAAGCCAAGAGAAGAGAAAAAAAATTGGCACAATGCCGAGAGTTAGGGAGAGAAAAAATGAGATGATAGTGTTGTGTGTTGATTTCAAAAATCAAGTAACCTAATACCAAATTTCAAAAATTAGTAAAAGGTCTTTCACACATCAATGAATTAAGCTTGTGTGTTTCACAAGTTTTCAACAACCCAACCACTTCCATCAACCAAAAGTAGATGAGATGGACTAGGTGATGTGACTTGTGTGGGCCCCACTTGATTCAAAATCCGAGTGGGCCCGCAGCACAACCCAGGCTCGGGTTCGCTAATTCCAAATTAACGAATTTTCCGTTGCGACGTAATTAATTCAAATTTAATTAAATAATTATGCCTAGAAAAATTACTATTCACGTCGCTAGCGGATTAATTCTAAATTAACTCGTTTGCCCGAATTTAAATCCAATTTTAATTCAACATCGAAATCTAATTTCGGTTAATATATCGAATATATTATTTTATCGATTAATTCCAAATTAATCGTTCTCTCTCTTTAAATAGTATTTTTATCCCAGATAAAATTTCTCTGTTATTAATCCTAGATTAATTTTCTCTCTCTTATAATTAATCTCAGATTAATTATGTTCGAGTCATACGTAATCGGTGAATCTTCGGGAAGCAACCAATGAGATCCCTGGATATGTTGGCAGTAAATCCGGTCGTCGGACTATCCGAACACGTACGTACCTAGTACTACATTTTTACCGATTTACAAGACATGGCTGGCTTCTGGCAAAGCACCGTGCCTTCCCAATTCTTCAGAAATATTCTTAAAGGAATATATAATCTGTATCAGGCGTAGTATACGTAGTATTGCGTATTGCGATCCAGTATCGAATGTCACATGCTAGTCCTGGGGCTGGAATTGTGTCTTCCCCGTACGAAGCATATATCGGATCTCTGGTAACTAGTCTCTATAATCGGATAATCATGACCTAGTCATATTATCCCGATGACTGCAGTACTAAAGAGTACCAGTTCCGTATTCTGTGTGATCATCATCTCCATATGACTGGAGTGATACTTCAATCTTGACATCACACCCAATACACTATGATTCTCAATATACCCATAAGAGGCGTACACGGAATCTATTAAAGCCCTGGATGACCAAAACCAAAGTATATTGATTGTCGCAAGTATTAGCGATGTAAGTCTCAGGTTAAGACGAAATACACCTACCCTGATTCGGACTTCTATAGACACATAGTCATACTACCAATGGAATTACGAGGGGTCTATCCAGAGCGAAACTGTTTCCGTACCATCGGTAAACACAACCTCCTATTACACTTTCATGAGTATCCAATACCCAAATATATGAGAACTATGCCGTTATGCTCCATAACGCGCACAAGTGCAATACTAGTCTATTCCGCATTATCTATGTCCAGTCTCGATAATACTACGACTAGGGACATTTAATGACTAAACCTTCGTGGATTGATACTGTCTCATATCATCTCAATCCAGAACTAATCGTAAGGAATTTTATCATTTATGTATCTTGGTAATCCAATTACAAATTTTAAAAGAGTAATTTCTTTTGTCACATAGTTAATTTGTACAACAACACCATGTTCTGTACAAATAGTGATGCTATGGGTCATAATTGTCCAACAATCTCCCACTTGGCTTATAGCCAATCACTCAAGTGTCCTACACCTGAACTATGTACGGGTCACTCAAACTTCTGCTGAGAAACAGCTTTCGTCAGCGAATTTGCAAAGTTATTATCTGATACGATTTATTCGATCATCACATCGCCACGATGTATGATCCGAAGAATCAGACGAAATAGTTGAAGTATATACTTGGATCGTTGATGAGACCATTAATTCTTTAGCCTGTGCTGTAGCCTAGCTCAGCTGCTAATAGAACTACTCCTAATACAATTAGGATTATATAGATCAAAAGTGCTTTTATTGCTGCCTCAGCTGCAGCAATATACCGCTTTTGTTGTTTATTCGGCAACAATATCTTGCTTGGAAGATTTCCAGCTCACTATTCCGTTATTCAAACTATATAGTACCCTTATTACGACTTATAGTCATTTTTGTCGGTTTGGAAACTTGCAGCGGTGAACCCAGTCACTTCAAGTTCTCCTCCTCCATAAATTAAGAACACATCCTTATTTCATCTAAGATACTTAAGAATGTTCTTAACATCAATCCAGTGACTATCACTTGGATTGACCTGATTGTGACTTCATATGCTCAAAGCATATGAGACACCAGGTCGCGTACATCTTTCAATGTATGAGTTCTCGGAGAGTGCCAATAATTTTTAGATCTATCCCAGTAGATCTTTATTCCTAGAATAAAGGTTGTCTCTCCCAAGTATTCAATGGAGAATTTTCTTGAAAGCCAAGCTTTCACCAATTGTATTATGGGAATGTCATTTCCAAGAAATGATATATCATCATTATTATATAGGACAATCATTGTCAGTGCGCTCCCACTAAACTCCTTATATACACAAGAATTATCTTCGTTTTGAATTAAATCATATACCATTTGTTGGTTTCTATTAAGGTCCCAAGATCATAAACAAGCATGAAATATGTGTGAATACAATAGAAGTTGCGAAATACTCACATCGATCGGTTGAGCGACGCGGGAGGCAACAAAAACTTTTCTTCTCCTCTTCACTGCATTCGGCAGTGAGCTGTGACAGTTCACTGGTTTTGGCGTCCATGGATGTCTTCGTCAAGATCCAAGCTTTGTCGAACGATTCTCGGTTCATGGGTGGACTTCCCTATCACCTTCGCATGTCTCTCGGAGTGCTAGATCTTGATGATTTTACGGCAAAACCATCACACTCTTGCTTCCCAAGCTCACGGCAGTGAGCTACTGCAAAAGAGAGAAAACAGCCCATGAAGGGCGTGTGAGAGAGAGAGAGATTAATGAAAAAGAGATTTGTGTGTTATTTGTATTTTGTGTATCAAATACACTTAAAATGAAATTCAAATTCATTTTCCACAAATTTGGCTTTACAAAAGTCAAACCATAAAGCCACACCAACCTCCATCAACTCACATCAATCCATCAATCATGAATAGTGACTGGCGTCAATCACTCAAAGTGAAAGACATCTATCACTTGATTGACGAATGATGTGACGCTAGATGCGACTAGCGATTTGACGCTTGATTTGACTTGCGTGCCGCACTCGAATTCGAAATGCGAATGCGCTCGCAAATAGTCCAGGGCTTGGGTTCGCTAATTCCAAATTAACGAATTTTCCGTTGCGACGCAATAAATCTAATTTAATTAAATAATCATGCCAAGCATAATTACTATTCACGTCGCTAACGAATTAATTCTAAATTAATTTGTTCGCCCGAATTAAAATCCAATTTCAATTCCGCGTCGAAATCTAATTTCGTTTAATATATCGAATATATTAATTTATCGATTAATTCCAAATTAATCGCTATCTCTCTTTAATTGATATTTTATCCCAGATAAAATATCTTTGTAATTAATCCCAGATTAACTTTCTCTCTCTTCTAATTAATCCCAGATTAATTTAGAGTGCGAGTCATACGTCATCGACGAATCTTTGGGAAGCGACCCATGAGATCCCCGGATATGTTGGCAGTAAATTCGGTCGTCGGACTATCCGAACACGTAAGTACCAAGTACTACGTTTTACCGATTTACAAGACAAGGTTGGCCTCTAGCAAAGCGCCATGCCTACCCAATTCTCCAGAAATATCCTTACAGGAATAAATGATCTGTATCAGGCGTAGTATACGTAGTATTGCGTATTTCTGTCCAGTATCGGATGATCACGTGCTAGGCCTAGGGCTGGAATTGTGTCTACCCCGTACGAAGCACATGTCGGATGTATGGTAAATAGTCTCTGTAATCGGATAAATATGACCTTGTCATTTTATCCCGATGACTGCAGTACTTAAGAGTACTAGTACTGTATCCTACGTGACCATCATCTCCATATGACTGGAGTGACACTTCCGTCTTGACATCACACCCAACACACTACGATTCTCAATATACCCAGCATTGGCGTACAAAGAACATATTAAAGCCCTGAACGACCACAACCAAAGTATATTGATTGTCGCAAGTATTAGCGGTGCAAGTCTCAGGTTAAGACCAAATACACCTACCCTGATTTCGGACTTCTATAGACACATAGTCATACTACCAATGGAATTCTGAGGGGGTCTATCCAGAGCGAAGCTGTTTCCCGTACCATCGGTAAAACACAACCTCCTATTACACTTGCATGAGTATCCTATACCCAAATATATGAGAACTATGCTGTTGTGCCCTCACAACGCGCACAAGTGCAATACTAGTCTTTTACGCATTTATCGATGTCCAATCTCGACAATGCTCTGACTAGGGATATTTAATGATTTATCCTTCGTGGACTGATACTGTCTCATATCATTCTCCGTCCAGAAACAAATCACAGGGACCTCCTATCATTTATACATCTAGGTGATCTAATCACAAATGATAAGAGTGCAATCTCCTTTGTCACATAGTTAATTTGTACAACAACACCATGATCTGTACAAATAGTGACGCTATGGGTCATAATTGTCCAACAATCTCCCACTTGGCCTATAGCCAGTCACTCGAGTGTCTTACACCCGAACTATGTACGGTTGGCTCAAACTGCTGAGAAAAAAATTTCGTTAGCGGATTTGCATGATTATCATCTGATGTGATTTATTCGATCATCACATCGCCACGATGTATGATCCAAACGAATCAGATGAATATCGAAGTATGTATCTGGATCGTTGATGAGACCATTAATTCTTTAGCCTGTGCTGACGCCTAGCTCAGCTGCTAACATAACTATATCTAATCTAATTAGATTTGTTTATCGACCTAGAAGGCTTCTATTGCCGCCTCAGCTGCAGCAATAACCCGCATTTGTTGTTTATTCGGTAACAGTATCTTGCTTGGAAGATTTCCAGCTCACCGTTCCGTTATTTAAACTGTATAGTACCGTTTGTGACTTATAGTCATTTTATCGGTTTAGGAAACTTGCTAGTTGTGATCCCAGTCACTTCAAGTTCTCATTCTCCTCAGATTAAGACATCATCCTTAGTTCTTTAAGATACTAACGAATGTTCTTCACATCAATCCAGTGACTATCACTTGGATTGGCCTGTTTGTGAATCCATATGCTCAAAGCGTTTGAGACACCAGGTAACGTACATTTTTCAATGTACGAATTCTCGGAGAGTTTTATCGAAAGCCAAGCTTTCACCGATAGTTATTATGGGAATATCATTTCCAAGAAATGACATGTTATCATTATTTATAGGACAGCCACAGTCAGTGCGCTCCCACTAACCCTCTTATATATACAAGAATCTTTTTCATTTTGAATTAAATCATAAACTATTATGATCACATCAAAATGACAATTCCAAGAACATAATGCTTGCTTCAATCCAAACATGGATCGAATAACCTGCAAACCTTGTTTGCTAGTTTTGGTACGACAAAATCGACAGGATGTTATAAACATCCTCCGAAAGGTTT
Organism: Zanthoxylum bungeanum; assembly: GCA_019454045.1. Classification (NCBI taxonomy): domain Eukaryota; kingdom Viridiplantae; phylum Streptophyta; class Magnoliopsida; order Sapindales; family Rutaceae; genus Zanthoxylum; species Zanthoxylum bungeanum. The sequence goes on along the minus strand of SKCR01010868.1, from coordinate 32,475 downwards.
CCTTTTCAGGAAAGCGATTTTCCCGTTCAGCTGCCATATTTCATAAATGAAACATGCATTGTTAGCAAGCATTATCCAAATGGATTTATTGTGGTAACAGGTAAAAGGTTGAATCGTAATCAACACAATGTCGATAACGATACCTTTCGCTAAATGCCTAGTTTTACACGTTGGTATGTTGCCATCCATGTATGTCTTCCTTAAGACTTATAAAGTACCATTAGGCACAATGCCTTGCGGTACATCAACTAGTATCCAAACATAGTTGATATACATGGAACCCATTTCGGACTCATGACACTTTGTCATAATAGGGAGTCGATACCTTGTATCACTTCCTCATACGTAGTCAGTTGGTATACCTCAATAAGATAGACATCTTTATGAGGTGAGATCAGAAACCCATACCCCAGGTTGTTTTCTGACTCTCTCCGACATACGTGGTTCTTGTGTATTCGAAGATTAATGGTAATAGTTTCATTCTTGATGAACTATTCATGTTCCATTAAGGAATGGGTGCCGTGAATAGTATTACTCTGATTTTCATCGAGTTTTACTATCCTCCCACTTACCACTGCATATCAGTATTCCTCTTAGGAAAACCGCATGGTGAGCAACAATTACATTGTTCTCATGTGAGTTGTATAAGCACAATACTTTGGTATCACTAGGATAACCTACAATTGGCACTTATCCAATTTGGGTTTTAGTTTGGTATCATCCAAACATATGCCAAGCATACCAAAATTATCAGGAATGTGAAACCCGGTTTCTTTCCTGTTCATATCTAATATGAAATCTGTCTAACAGATTTTAATGGAACCTTATTCTAAATGAGTTCTTGCACTATGTAAAGCTTATCCGTTGAAGGAAATGGTAGCTCAGAGCGACTCATGATTAACCTTATCATGTCTAACACAATTCGGTTAATCCGTTCGGACACATCGTCAAATGACGTGTTCCGAGAGGAGTCCTCATTTGAAAGAATACTATAATCTTTCAAGTATTTAGAAACTTATTGCTTAAGTATTTTCCATTATGGTCTTACCGTGACGGTCTAATACTTTAGCCGATCTGTTTGTCTATTTCGTGTCGAAACTTAAAAGTTTCCGATTTGTGTTGCAAAAGAAACACATAACCATAACGCGATGCCACATCCGTAAAGGTCACGAAATATTCATATCCACCTCTAGCCTAGCTAGACATGGGCCCATTTACTTCACTATGAACTATGGCTAACAGATCGGTGGCTTTTACACTTTTACCAAGTAAATAGTGTTTTTAGGACTTTGCCCAATAAACTAGATTCGTAGACTTTATTTGATTGGAATCAAATTAGTCCGAGTACCCACTCTTCGAAAGTGTGGATATACGAGTCTTGTTTGATTGTGTCCCAGACAACAATGCCACAATTTAGTTTCTCTTGATCAAATCAGTTTGAGCTATTTGTTTGTCTTTATATACGATTGAGATTTATTCATATTCAAAATATAAATTCTGTCATTCACATCTAATGTGTTTATCTCAATATCATCTTTATATAATAAAACACTTTAGTGTTCTAGAATATAAAGGTTCACCCGCAACAGGTTAAACACTGATATATAGATAATGTATCTAGTCAAACTAGTTACATTATAACAGTTTCTAAATTTAGGTACACACCCGAAGGTAGTTCCTAAATTTAGGTATCTACGGTTAAAACAACGATTTCATCCCGTTTCCAATTCGCAGATAAATCTCTATTGAAGTCAGTATCCTGTTCAAAACAGATTCTAAACATCATATATATTTTATATACCACACTAAGTATTTAAAATCCAATTTAATACTAGTAGTGAACATAATTATGACAAACATATTTGAAGTCGGAGCCAAGCCCGTCTTCAATTCCTTCATGTCTGCTTTGTCCAAACGGCAGTCACGCTTCCGCGATCCCGTTTGCCACAATTTAGGCAGACATTTTTGGGATATGTCATTTATCTTCCTAGAAGATTATAATGATTTTGCCTTTGCCCTTTTCATATTCCAGTAGCCTTTGGCCAAGCCTCGGGTTTCTAGAATATCGAAGTAAGGTGCGCCTTGCGCTATTTGCCTAATTGCAAACTTTGACTTTGTCTCCTTGAGAATAGTCATTAACTCTCCAAGAATTAAGTATTGCAATTTAGTACTTCTAAAATCTAAGTATAGATTTATGAAGATCCTTTAATTTCATTATCATACTTTAAGGATCTAATCCTTAGTTCTGATTCAGAAATTAAGGAGTCTACTGGGACAAGCTTAATAGATTAAGCACTTAAGTTATCATCACATAAATCATCCAAAGATTATGCTCTACTATTTTCTTAACTCCGGGCTTAGATATAATATGTTATTTTATCAAATAAAGTAACTTATTATTTTTCCAGGACCATCCTGAAATTATTCCCAATTTGAAAATTAAACCATTTAAATACATTTTCCCTAGGATTATGTTTTAAATGTTAATCTTTCAATTTTATCTTGATTCTAATAGTCCAACTATTTAATCAACGATTTAGGTACTATTTATTATAATGATTACAATAGTCCAACTATTTAATCAACTATAATTTAATAGATTAAAATCAATTATATTGATTACTATAATCCAATTATAAAATCAACTATAAATGAATAGTTTGAATATAGTCCAACTATTTATTAAGACAACATTTAAATATTAGTCCAACTAACATTAATTTCTTTGACGAATGATATTTGTAATTGAGCGCGTATGGCAAGTAATTAAACGAGTATTGCAAATTCAATTCTTGCCTCCCACTATTTTTCGACGAGCCTCTAACCCTCTGTCGAGTACTCGGGAAACCGTGTTTCCTAGTGGGCTAGGATCCCGTTAAATATCACACAATCTTGACTTTGGCCAACAAATTGTATGATAATTAACTAGGTAGATCTCTAAGATTGATTGGATCCAATCCAATTCCTAGATCCGGTAGGGGGACATCCAAGTCCGAAACATATATCTTATATATGCCAATACATCCAATGTATTACCTAACCTTTTTCCTCTGAATCAACTAAGCCTTGGCTTTGGCACAACAAACTTAGTGATCCCAGTCAAGCGCGACCCATTGACCATGGAAAGCTTCGTAATCAATGTCGATGGACAAGAAGTGGTCTTGACTTTGGCCAACAAACCACAACTTGGACAAGACACCAATATGGAACAAAGCCTTCGTGATTCAAACACATCCTCGACGGAAAAGGCCTTGACTTTGGCCAACAAGCCAATGCCAGTCTCAAATCTTGAGTGAGAATCACTCAATGGAAGGATAAACGCTTAATATTTTGCGAGGGTTTTTCGTGTGCAAATTGACAACCAATTTATTATCTTTGTTAAGGTCTCATCATCATACACCCTTAAACATGCATTCTAAACACATAATAAAGCGCATATGATAAATAATAATGATATACGGATGGATACTTTACACACATGATCCTAGATCAAATCTCTCACTTTCTCTCTCTCCCGCTAGCACAGTATTTACTTCTACCCGTTACACTACACTTCTAAAGAAACCTCATTTACATTGAGGGAGAATAGGTGAGAAGAGAATACAAAGAGTATGAAGGTGATAAGGCTAGACACGCAGGTCCAATTTAATAATTCAAATTTATTACAACAATTTCTAAAATTGTCCCACCCATCTAATATCCATCCGATATACATTATTCATGCATTGCAACCATGTATTCACACAAGCATGTTATCAATCAATCTAATCAAATTAATTAATCTGATAATTAGTGATCATCCAAAGTTCAAACAACGATTTGATTTTGCTCGAGTCAAACTCGTTTTGCGAATAAGTACTCAAAGTACGAATTCTTGAATTAAATTAAACTACATAATTAAATCCAATTCAATATGCATTTATTCTAATTCGCTTATTTAATTCCAAATTAAACATTACACTTTAATAATAAACCTTTTACGACTTAAATTCCAAATTTAATCGTTACGGGTCTCAAGCCCGATTAACGTCCAACGTCAATTCAATTAAAGTCCAATGGGCTTTTAATTAATTTCTTTAAGGCGTGGACGTTTGGTCAACTCGGGTCAAACCGAATAACCAAAATCCAATCCGGGAATTACCCCATAAGCCCAGAAATCAATTTTGGCCCATTAGGCCCAATTAAACTTTAAAGGTCTATTAAGTCGCATTTGGGCTTTATGGAGGCGGTTTTGGGCTTAATTGGATCCAACCAATTTTTCCTAAACCCAACTTTATACAACAAAGCCCAATAAGCCCATTTACAACATTAAAGCCCAAATCCAATTTTAAGGCCCAATTAATTAAATACAAAAAATCCAATTTCACATTTAATTAACCTAAAGTGTATATCATGATTAATCACCCAAATTAACATTTCTAGAACATCAATTTATACAATTAATCATGCTCATTTTCATCATCACATGTCCAACACATTTTGATTAAAATCAAACCCAATACATGCTATCAAGGTCTCGGCATTAGGGTTTTTGTCCAATTCAAAATTCAATCCAATTAATTTTCAAATCAACAATCCTAACATGATTCTAACTCATCCAATAAATCAACAAATCAAAATTCCAAGACTTTTAGGGCAACTCATCTCTCGGCCAAGCCAACAAAATTGGGGAAATTTGTTCCAAACATAATTCTGAAATTGATCCAATCAATCTTCAATTAAAACACATTAAGCATATTCATTCATCCAATTTCACAAAATCATGCTCAAAATCATTTACCCAAATTTTAAGCCCTAAACTTTTTCATGCTCAAACCTTGCTCTAGATGCCATTGTTGGTTTCTATTAAGGTCCCAAGATCATAAACAAGCATGAAATATGTGTGAATAAAAATCGAAGAAGTTACGGAATACTCATATCGATCGGTTGAGCAATGCGGGAGGCAACAAAAACTTTTCTTCTCCTCTTCACTGCATTCGGCAGTGACCTGTGACAGTTCACTGGTTTTGGCGTCCATGGATGTCTTCGTCAAGCTCCAAGCTTCGTCGAACGATTCCCGGCTCATGGGTGGACTTCCCTATCACCTTCGCATGTCTCTCGGAGTGCTAGGTCTTGATGATTTTGCGGCAAAACCATCACACTCTTGCTTCCCAAGCTCACGGCAGTGAGCTACTGCAGAAGAGAGAAAACAGCCCATGAAGGGCGTGAGAGAGAGAGAGATTAATGAAAAGAGAGTTGTGTGTTATTTGTATTTTGTGTATCAAATACACTTAAAATGAAATTCAAATTCATTTTCCACAAATTTGGCTTTACAAAAGTCAAACCCAAAGCCACACCAACCTCCATCAACTCCCATCAATCCATGAATGTAGTGTGCGTCAATCACTCAAAGTGAAAGACATATATCACTTGATTGACGAATGACGTGACGCTAGATGCGACTAGCGATTTGACGCTTGATTTGACTTGCGTGCCGCACTCGAATTCGAAATGTGAATGCGCTCGCAAATAATCCCGGCCTCGGGTTCGCTAATTCCAAATTAACCAATTTTCCGTTGCGTCGCAATTAAATCTAATTTAATTAAATAATCATGCCAAGCATAATTACTATTCACGTCGCTAACGAATTAATTCTGAATTAATTCATTCGTCCGAATTAAAATCCAATTTCAATTCCGCGTCGAAATCCAATTTCGTTTAATATATCGAATATATTAATTTAACGATTAATTCCAAATTAATCGCTATCTCTCTTTAATTGATATTTTATCCCAGATAAAATATCTCCGTAATTAATCCCAGATTAACTTTCTCTCTCTTCTAATTAATCCCAAATTAATTTAGAGTGCGAGTCATACATCATCGGTAAATCTTGGGAAGGACCCATGAGATCCCCGGATATGTTGGCAGTAAATTCGGTCGTCGGACTATCCGAACACGTAAGTACCAAGTACTACGTTTTACCGATTTACAAGACAAGGTTGGCCTCTAGCAAAGCGCCATGCCTACCCAATTCTCCGGAAATATCCTTACAGGAATAAATGATCTGTATCAGGCATAGTATACGTAGTATTGCGTATTTCTGTCCAGTATCGGATGATCACGTGCTAGGCCTGGGGCTGGAATTGTGTCTGCCCCATACGAAGCACATGTCGGATGTCTGGTAACTAGTCTCTATAATCGGATAAACATGACCTTGTCATTTTATCCCAATGACTGCAGTACTTAAGAGTACTAGTACCGTATCTTACGTGACCATCATCTCCAAATGACTAGAGTGACACTTCTATCTTGACATCACACCCAACACACTACGATTCTCAATATACCCAGCATTGGCGTACACAGAACCTGTTAAAGCCCAGGACAACCGCAACCAAAGTATATTGATTGTCGCAAGTATTAGCGGTGCAAGTCTCAGGTTAAGACCAAATACACCTACCCTGATTTCGGACTTCCATAGACACATAGTCATACTACCAATGGAATTCTGAGGGGGTCTATCCAGAGCGAAGCTGTTTCCCATACCATCGGTAAAACACAACCTCCTATTACACTTGCATGAGTATCCTATACCCAAATATTTGATAACTATGTCGTTGTGCCCTCACAACGTGCACAAGTGCAATACTATTCTTTTACGCATTTATCGATGTCCAATCTCGACAATGCTCTGACTAGGGATATTTAATGATTTATCCTTCGTGGACTGATACTGTCTCATATCATTCTCCGTCCAGGAACAAATCATAGAGACCTCCTATCATTTATACATCTAGGTGATCTAATCACAAATGATAAGAGTGCAATCTCTTTTGTCACATAGTTAATTTGTACAACAACACCATGATCTGTACAAATAGTGACGATATGGGTCATAATTGTCCAACACCATTATGATCTTATCAAAACGTTAGTTCCAAGAACATAATGCTTTCTTCAATCCATAAATGGATCGATTTAACTTGCAAACCTTGTTTGCATGTTTTGGTACGACAAAACCGTTAGGATGTTGTAAACATCCTCTAAAAGGTTTCCTTTTAAGGAAGGTGATTTTGACATTCCGCTGCCATATTTCATAAATGAAACATGCAGCATTAGCCAGCATTATCCAAATGGATTTAATCATGGCAACGAGTAAAAGGTTTCGTCGTAATCGACACAATGTTGATAACGATACTTTTTCGCTACAAGCCTAGCTTTGTACGTTGGTATGTTGCCATCCATGTATGTCTTCCTTGAAGACTTATATAGTACCAATAGGCACAATGCCTTCCGGTACATCAACCAGTGTCCAAACTTGGTTGGTATACATGGAATCCATTTTGGACATCATGGCACTTTGCCATAATAGGGAGTCGATACCTTGTTTCACTTCCTCATACGTAGCCGGTTTGTGTTCCTCAATAAGATTGACATCTTCATGAGGTGAGATCAGAAACCCATACCTCCCAGGTTGTTTTCTGACTCTCTTCGACTTACGTGGTTCTTGTGTATTCGAAGATTGTGGTATAGTTTCATCCCTGATGAACTGTTTGTGTTCCGTTAAGGAATCGGTGCCTGGAACAGTATTACTCAGTTTTTCATCGTGTTTTACTTTCCTCCCACTTACCACTGCATATAGGTATTCCTCTTAGGAAAACCGCATGGAGAGCAACAATTAGATTGTTCTCTTGTGAGTTGTATAAGTACTATACTTTGGTTTCCCTAGGATAACCAATTACAAATTAGGCACTTATCCAATTTGGGTTCTAGTTTGGTATCATCCAAACATATGCCTAGCATTCCCAAATCATCAGGAATGAGAATACCCAGTTTCTTTCCTTTTCATATCTAATATGAAGTCTGTCCAACATATTTTCATGGAACCTTATTCAAAATAAGTGTTGCACTGTTTAATGTGTATCCCTAGAAGGAAAATGGTAGCTCAGAGCGACTCATAATTAACCTTACCATGTCCAACAAAGTTTGGTTTCTCTGTTCGGACACACCGTCAAATTGAGGTGTTCCATGAAGAGTCCACATTGAAATAATACTATACTCTTTCAAGCAATTGAGAAACTTATTGCTTAAGTATTTTCATCACGGTCCAATCGTGATGTTTTAATACTCTTGCCGGTCTGTTTTTCTACTTCGAGTTGAAACTCTAAAAGTTTCTGACTTGTGTTTCATTAAGATACACATAACCATAACGCGATGCCACATCCGTAAAGGTTATGAAGTATTCATATCCACCTCTAGCCTAGCTAGATATGGGCCCACTTACGTCACTATGAACGAGGGCTAACAGATCGGTGGCACTTGCACTTTTACCAAGTAAAAGGTGTTTTAGGCACTTTGCCTAATTAAACTAGATTCATAGACATCATTTGAATAGAATCAAATCTGTCCTAGTTCCCACTCTTCGAAAGTGTGGATATACGAGTCTTGTTAATGTGTCCCAGACAACAATGCCACAAATAAGTCTCTTCTGATTTATTCAGGTTGAGCTATTTGTTTGTCATGTTATACGTTTGAGATTCATTTATATTCTAAATATAAATACTGTTATTCACATCTAATGTGCTTATCTCAATATCATGTTTATAAAATAAAACACGTAGTGTTCTAGAATATAAAGGTATACCCGAAATGGGTTAAACTTAGATATAGAGATAATGTTTCTAGTCAAACTAGGTACATTATAACAGTTTCCTAATTTAGGTACATACCCAAAGGGTAGTTCCTAAACTTAGGTTTCTACGGTTAAAACAGCGACTTTCGTCCCGTTTCTGACTCGTAGATTTATCTCAACTGAAGTCAGTCTCCTGCTAATCAGCAGATTCCGCACATCAGTACATATATTTATGTACCACATTTAGTATCAAAAATCCAATTTTGAAACTAGTAGTGAACATATTTATGACAAACATGGTTGAAGCCGGAGCCTTGCCCCGCCTTCACTTCCTTCATGTCTGCCTTGTTCATACGACAGTCACACATCCAGTGACCCCGTTTGCCACAGTTTAGGCAGACATCTTGGGATATGTCCTTTGTCTTTCTAGAAGACTGTGATGATTTTGCCTTTGCCCCTTTTAGAAGCTCTGGCTCCGCCTCCTAGAGCATAGCCATCAACTCTCCAAGAGTTTTTCTCTTGGTTCATAACGAACCTGCCCCAGCTTTCAGGTAGAGACTATAAGATCAAATCTTTGGTAGTCTCGGCCACGTAGGTAATGCCCAGCTAACCTAGCTGATCGATGTCAGTAATCATCTACGACACCAAGTGCTCGACAGATGTACCCTCTGACATACACGAGCGAAATAGCTTCTTTTTCAATTTGTACTTCTAAGATCTAAGAATAGATCTTAGAAGATTCTTCAATTTCAACATCATGGTTTAAGGATCTAATCTTTAGTTTTGACGACAAAATTAAAGTGTCATTGCAGTAAGCATAACAGATTGAGCACTAAAGTTATCATCACCATGAGTCTTCCAAAACTCATGCTCTACTATTTGCTCAACTCCGGACTTAGGCCCGAGAGGTTTCTCTATCAAATAGAGTAACTTCTCAGTTCCCAGGACTATCATGAGGTTCTATTCCCAATCTGAAAATTAAAGCCGTTTAAAGACATTTTCTCCCAGGATTATGTTATAAACGCTAATCTTTCAGTTATCTTGATTGATATAGTCCAACTATCCAATCAACGATTTCAGGTACTATTGAATATAATGATTACTATAGTCTAACTATATAATCAACTATAATTTGATTGGTAAAATTCAAATATATTGATTACTATAATCCAATTATATAATCAACTATAAATTGAAGTAGTTTGAATACAGTCCAACTGTTTAATTAAAACAACAATTAAATATTAGTCCAACTAATATATTGATTTCTAATGACGAAAAATTGAAATGAGCGAGTATTGGCAAGTATCTAAACGAAATTGCAAATTTAATACTTGCCTCCCACTATTTTTCGACGAGCCTCTAACCCTCAGTTGAGTACTCAGGAAACCTAGTTTCCTAGTGGGCTAGGATCCCGTTAAATAACACACAACCTTGACTTTGGCCAACAAGCTGTATGATATTTAACTAGGTAGATCTCTAAGTTGGATCTCATCCAATTCCTAGATCCAGTAGGTGGACATCCAAGTCCGAAACATATATCTAATATATCTAATATATGCCAATATATCCGATATATTCCCTAACCTTTTTTACTCTGAATCAACTAAGCCTTGGCTTTGGCACAACAAGCTTAATGATTCCAGTTAAGCGGGGCCTATTGACTTTGGAAAGCTTCGTAATCGATGTCGATGGACAAGAAGTGATCTTGACTTTGGCCAACAAATCACAACTTGGACAAGACATACGATATGAAACAAAGCCTTCATGATTCAAACACATCCGCGATGGACAAAGGTCTTGACTTTGGCCAACAAATCAGTGCCAATCTTGGATCTTGAGAATGAATCACTCAATGGAAGGAAAACGTTTAATATTTGTTGAGGGTTTTTCGCGTAATTGGCAACCAATTAATTATCTTTGATTAAGTCTCATCATACACCCTTAAACATGCATTCTAAAAGCATAATAAGGCGCGGTAAATAAATTAATAATGATATGTGGATGGATATTTAAAACATTTTGTTCCTAGAACAAATCTCTCCCTTTCCTCTCTCCCGCTAGCACTATTCATACTTCTACCCAATTACATAACACTTCTAAAGAAACCTCATTTACATTGAGGGGAATATGTGAGAAGAGAATTACAAAGAATCAATAGGTAATAGGCTGGACACGCAGGTCCAATTTAATAAATTCTAAATTTATTACAACAATTTCCAAAATTGCCCTCACCCATCTAATATCCATCCGATATACATTATTCATACATCACATCCATGTATTCACACAAAGCATGTTATCAATCAATCTAATCCAATTAATTAATCTTTAAGTAATGATCATCCAATGTTCAAACAACGATTTGATTTGCGCGAGTCCAACTCGTATAAGAATAAGTACTCAAAGTATGAATTCTTGAATTATATCAAACTACAATATTAAATCCAATTTAATTTGTATTCAATACTAATTCTTTATTTAATTCCAAATTAAATAATTACATTTTATTAATGAGTCTTTGCGACTTAGATTCTAAATCTAATCATAATGGGTCTCAAAGCCCAATTAACATCCAATGTCAATTTAATTAAAGTCCAATGGGCTTTCAATTAATTTCTTAAGGCATGGACTTTGGCAACCAAAGCCCAATAAGGAATCACCCTTTGCCAAAAATCAATTTAAGCCCAATTAAAATTTTAAAGGCCCATTTATTATATTTGGACTTTATGGAAATGGTTTTAGGCCCAATTGGATCCAACCAATTAACCTAAACCAAACTTGGCCCAACCAAACTTGGCCCAACCAAGCCCATTAAGCCCAAATACAACATTTTAGCCCAATTCCAAATTAAGCCCAACTAATTAAATTCCAATATTCCAAATATCATAATTTAATCAATTAAAGTGTATTAGCCATAATTAATTATTTAAATCAATATTTCCCAAATACCAATTTACACAATTAATCATGCTTTAATATTATCAATTCATGTCCAACATAATTGAAGCAAAATCAATCCCAACATGATCTTAAGCTCTCGGCAATAGGGGACCTTTTATATCAATTTTGATTTCAATCTAATTAAATCACAAACTAATATATCCCATGCATTTTAAACATATCCAATTGTCTAAAATTCAAAATCACCAAGAGCTAGGGTTCCAACATATATTCGGCCAAGCCTCAAATTTGGGGAAAATTAATCCAATTAATTTTTTCTTCAAATTGATCATGCACAACTCAAAGTTAACATATTATAAGCATGCTCAAACAAACAATTTGCCTAAAACATGCTCAAATCAAAAATACCCAAATTAAAGTTCAAGAACCCTAAATCCAATTTCATGCTTAATAACCTGGCTCTGATACCATTGTTGGGTTTTCTAGGTCAAACCAAGATCAAATTAAGCAATGAAATGTGCGAATACAACAAAGTAAAGTAGCGGAAATACTCACTTTGATCGGCTTTTGGATGCGATGAACATAAAAATTCTGCTCCTTGTAGAATTCGGCCAAGCCCTCATTGTGTGGATCTTCAAGCTCCAAGCTTTGAGTGTTGATTCCATGCTCAAGGATTGGTTTCCCTATCACCTTTGAATGATCTCTTTAATGTGCTAGCACTTAGAAAAATTTACAACAAATTGTTTCCTTATCCTTGTGTGACTCTCGGCCAAGCCAAGAGAAGAGAAAAAAAATTGGCACAATGCCGAGAGTGAGGGAGAGAAAAAATGAGATGATTGTGTTGTGTGTTGATTTCAAAAATCAAGTAACCTAATACCAAATTTCAAAAATTGGTAAAAGGTCTTTCACACATCAATGAATTAAGCTTGTGTGTTTCACAAGTTTTCAACAACCCAACCACTTCCATCAACCAAAAGTAGATGAGATGGACTAGGTGATGTGACTTGTGTGGGCCCCACTTGATTCAAAATCCGAGTGGGCCCGCAACACATCCCAAGCTCGGGTTCGCTAATTCCAAATTAACGAATTTTCCGTTGCGACGTAATTAAATCAAATTTAATTAAATAATTATGTCTAGCAAAATTACTATTCACGTCGCTAGCGAATTAATTCTAAATTAACTCGTTTGCCCGAATTAAAATCCAATTTTAATTCCGCATCGAAATCTAATTTCGTTTAATATATCAAATATATTATTTTATCGATTAATTCCAAATTAATCGTTCTCTCTCTTTAAATAGTATTTTATCCCAGATAAAATTTCTCCATTATTAATCCTAGATTAATTTTCTCTCTCTTATAATTAATCCCAGATTAATTATGTCCGAGGCATACGTCATCGGTGAATCTTCGGGAAGCGACCCATGAGATCCCTGGATATGTTGGCAGTAAATCCGGTCGTCGGACTATCCGAACACGTACGTTCCTAGTACTACGTTTTACCGATTTACAAGACATGGTTGGCTTCTAGCAAAGCACCGTGCCTTCCCAATTCTCCAGAAATATTCTTAAAGGAATATATAATCTGTATCAGGCGTAGTATACGTAGTATTGCGATCCAGTATCGAATGTCACATGCTAGTCATGGGGCTGGAATTGTGTCTGCCCCGTACGAAGCATATATCGGATCTTTGGTAACTAGTCTCTATAATCGGATAATCATGACCTAGTCATATTATCCCGATGACTGCAGTACTAAAGAGTACTAGTTCCGTATCCTGCGTGATCATCATCTCCATATGACTGGAGTGGTACTTCCATCTTGACATCACACCCAATACACTACGATTCTCAATATACCCAGAAGAGGCGTACACATAATCTGTTAAAGCCCTGGACGACCAAAACCAAAGTATATTGATTGTCACAAGTATTAGCGATGCAAGTCTCGAGTTAAGACCAAATACACCTACCCTGATTCGGACTTCCATAGACACATAGTCATACTACCAATGGAATTACGAGGGGTCTATCCAGAGCGAAACTGTTTCCGTACCATCGGTAAACACAACCTCCTATTACACTTGCATGAGTATCCAATACCCAAATATATGATAACTATGCCGTTATGCTCCCACAACGCGCACATGTGTAATACTAGTCTATTCCGCATTATCGATGTCCAGTCTCGATAATACTACGACTAGGGACATTTAATGATTAAACCTTCGTGGATTGATACTGTCTCATATCATCTCAATCCGGAACTAATCATAAGGACTTTTATCATTTATGTATCTTGGTAATCCAATTACAAATGATAAAAGAGCAATTTCCTTTGTCACATAGTTAATTTGTACAACAACACCATGTTCTGTACAAAGAGTGATGCTATGGGTCATAATTGTCCAACAGCGACTTGGATAGGTGGCATACTATCCTGCATTAGACTATTCTGAGGTATCGACCTGAAATTTTTCTACCTCAGAACCGGTGTCCTCAGGTTTCTGTCCACATCATGCCAATTTTCCGGCCTAGGAACTTTCGACATCTGAACAGTCCCTCCTAGGGCGATCTTATTCTCTTCCTCTATTAACACAAACTTCCTCGCCTGCTCCACGGTCGCGGCATAGTCCGGTATCTCCTAGATCCTAAGGTGGGGCCATAATTTCCCGACCTTGAGGGCTCATTTAAAACTTTCCAGCACCTCTGGGGACTTAAACGCTCCTACCTCTAGTACCATGATGTGGTACCTATCGATAAAGCTTTTCAAAGACTCGTCGTCTCTCTGCTTCATCAACCTCAACAACCCCACCGTCTTCCTTAGTATGCATGCCCATTTGAAATGGCGCACAAATGACTTCCTCAGTTGGGAGAAGCTGTTGACACTTCTTGGGGTCAAGTTCTTGAACCACAAGCTAGTTGATCCTCCCAGAGTCAATGGGAATACCTTGTAGATGGCCTCTCCTGCCATTCCCTAAATTTCCATCAACAAGATAAACTTCTCGATGTGGGACTCGCGGTCCGTGTTGTCCTTGTAAGCATCCATCGTGGGCATGGTAAAACTCTGTGGAAACTCCATTGCCAACATAGCCTTCATGAAGGTTTGGGTTGTTTCCCTCTCCCTTCGAGCACATCTCTTTCATTTTGCAGGGTTTCTTCAATCTTCTCCATCCACTCCATCGTCGAAGCCTCTGAAGTTCTATGGTTTCCATATCCTGCCATCATCTTTGTGTGTTTGTTGATTTTCATAGTGATTTCCCTACAGACGGAGCCAACTGTTGACGACTGTTTTTCATTTCAGGGGTAATTCAGGAAAAACTACTCCTCGAACAAACCTCCCCAAAGTCATGAATTTGTCTAGTTAGTTATGAACTAAAGCAAACTTGTCAAGAAAATCAGAAAACGCAGAAAAGATAAAGGAATTAACGTGGTTCGGCGGAATGGATCCAACCTACGTCCATGGGCACAAAGGGAAAAGAACTTTTATTACAAACTTGGGTCAGACCGACCTCATTATCTCTCACTTACACTTAGCGTTTTCTCTTTTTTACAAGTTGTGTAAATACTACAAAGTGCTAGAAATAATTTACCAGCGAGAGAGTCTTTCGAACCAAAAAAGGAGAGCCCTTCCATCAGAGTTTTCAACCCCTTTATATAGTGCGTTCAGATTCGCTATTGCACTAATTTGTGACGTCAATCACGTTACCCTGTTATCA
Organism: Zanthoxylum bungeanum; assembly: GCA_019454045.1. Classification (NCBI taxonomy): domain Eukaryota; kingdom Viridiplantae; phylum Streptophyta; class Magnoliopsida; order Sapindales; family Rutaceae; genus Zanthoxylum; species Zanthoxylum bungeanum. Next base: position 17,238 of record SKCR01010868.1, on the reverse strand, counting down.
TTGCCTAGGCTCATTTTCCCAATCACTCTACAAATAGTAGCTCTGCCGTCTGACACAACCACTCCCTGCCATCTGAACCTCATTAATTCATCCTTTTTTGGTAATTGTTACACACTCTGCTCATGTACCAACATGTATTCCAACCACTCAAGTGATTTCATGTGTCAGTGGATAAGTATGAGGCCATCTTCCATCCCATCTGCCGCTGGCCTACTGCTATTTCATCATCCATTGGGAGGCTCAAACTTTCGTTTACGGTTTACGTCGTCCGTACACGAGCAAAGTGCTACAAACTCGGCCTATATCCCCGGGTCGGTGTACCAAAATGGGTGACGCTCCTCCTTACTCCTTTTATCAGGTCGGGTCGGTAAAGATGCCTTTACTTCCCTCACTTTCTCTTCAAAAGTGTCAAGCCGATATTAAGCTCCTTGGCCGCTTTAGTTATGAGCATGTAGAAATATTGAGAAATAGTTTCCCTTGATAAAAGTTTGAACTGTTATGATTTTCTTCTAACTTGTATCTTGTAGTGATCACATTCTTATGTTTCTTTGTTTCTGATAAAGTTTCCCCAAGTGTATGTGACCGTGCCTCAATTGACTTACTCTAAATCTCACTTCCATTTTTACAAGCACAAAACATGTCTCCTGACAACGTGGGGCCAGTCTTCATATGCATGAATATTACCGAATTTGATCTTTCTCATCGCGTCGGTCTTAATCTGTGCCTCGGGTTCTGGTCCTCTGTCTGACTTCTCATCCTTACGAAGATCTTGGACTTTCATCTGTTAAGTGCCAAAAATTCATTCTACCCCTCTTCATACTTCACAGTTCCTCAGGGCTGAAAATCACCATCAACAAATATGATGTAGGATTTACATCTTTTATTTAGTGTTTAAAGAATTTGAATAGTCTCTATATTATAAAATATAATGACGAGAAATGATAAGAAACACATCGTTCTATTCCGACGAACTTACTAAAGCATAATCTCCAATGGTAAGAAACATTCAACACTAAGAATACTATAAGAACTTAGAGAGATTTTAGAAGTTAGAGAGTAAATGAGAGAGCTCTCCAAATTTTGTGTATATAAATGAATGGAGGAGTCCTCCTTTAATAGCACTCAAAGAGGAGACAATACACTAAAATAAATTTTGTGATTACAAAATTCAAAAATAAATTGTAACCATAAATTTTGGTAATAAGTTTTTAAACAATATTTTTAGATAAAACTAGGAAAGTTGTTATCAGATTTTCATCAAACAACAATGAGATAAAATAATATTGGCACATATACAAATAATATTTACAAACACTTAACTGCCATAACTTGAAGCCACTGTCTTTATAAATGGAATACTAGGTACAATATTATTTCCATTCATATTAGGCAACTTAGAGCAAATGGTGGTTTGGTGACAAAATGCTTATAATTTAGTTGTCAGGTCCTACGTTCAAGTTCAGATGGTGCATTTTTTATAAAAACTTAGGACAGTCAGAGATTTTATCTGCTTTCCGGATCGGATGATTTGGTGGCTGAGAAAAAAAGACTTAGTGAAAATGGATTTGGAAGAGAGAGATATATGTCCACCGATCCCAAATTCTGATACTTTTTCCATTAAGACTGAAGTTATTTTTCCAGATTCACGAGTTAGACCAAGACCAAGACCAAGACAAAGACAAAGACTAAGACTAAAGACCTTCATAATAGTCCAAAGACATAATTAATTTGAACCACAAGCTTGGTTCCATGAAAGTGTCTCATTAATTATGGTATCAAACTTAACAAAGGTTCGAGATTGGTTCATATATATTTAATTGTAGACCTTTAAATACTCCAGTAGAAAAAGAGAACAAGTGAATAAGTGATGATGGAGCATGTCTATGATACCCAAGGGTATCACATACTATTGGTATCAAAGTTGCATGCAAATTTTATCAATAAACATGAAATTTTTTAAAACATGAAATCAGTTGCATGTTTATTGGTAGAAGTTGCATGTTCAATGCTCAAAGTTGCATTGAACATTGCAACTTTGAACCCAAGGGTATTTGATACCATTGGGTATCATAGCATTACCCGTGATGATGCGGATAGAAAACTAAAGAAAAATACCTAATTATTATGGAATTTGGTTAAACAATAATCCCAAATAAAATATAATGACGTCAAAAGATTGATTTATTTCGGCTTGATATGTACTTGATTTATCTACGCCCCAAATCAAGATCAATTTCAAATTACCAGTTGATTCCAATTATCTCTCATAGGTTCCGATCTTACAAGTTTCACTAAAAATTATTATGTCCCTCTGAATCTCTGATTGATAAATATTTCTCATGCATGCTTGTGGATATGAAGTATTGGGTTCTAATTTATTTTTTTCAGAAAAAAAAAATAAAATGAATGCCCCAATCCATTTTTTAAATCCTGTGGTGTACATGTATTTGTAATAATATACGGATAATATTTTATTAATATATAATGTTATATAAAATAAATGAGCACTGAATCCAAATTGTTGGACAAATAGCCTTATTATCTCAAAGAAATTGACAGTAAAATTATTTAAGTTCGTTAATCCTTATGTTTTAGGCACAGCGAGGAAGCCACTGAAATTTTTAGCTCTTTTTTCATTGACCTTGTAAGCTTCACTGAATCCACTTCGTCTCCTATCACCACCAATTTATCCTTTTCTTCTCCTTCAATCTCCACCTTTGTCACACCTATTAATTTGTTCATCAATATTGCACACATAATATAAATTAATACAAAAACAATTATTAATGAATTTATTTAATTTTAAACTGACCATCTACTTTCACTGCGATCTTCATGGCTTTTGATCTGCATTTTTGGCAGGCATTTGCACCTTTATAACTATCTTTTGCTGAACACAAAGAGTATAATAAATTATATATATATATATATATATATATATATATTCATTATAGTTTTTAACAACGTACGTAAAGAAAAAGTTATTATGTATATATGCAAATGCAAGCACGAAAGAGGCTCACCGTCATGTTTAACAAAAACCTAAATTAAGGCAGCTGTATGATCTTTTACACTTGGAGAAATTGAAGACAGTGCATCTATTTATAGACAGCTCATCAAGATTTGTTATAGTTATTTATTAATTTTGATACTTTTTCACGTGGTGTGGAGAAATTGAAGACAGTGCGTCAACGTGTCTTCCTTCTTGCCTTTACTAGTACTCAAAACTTCATTCTAATTAAATAAAATACTTTTTGTTCTATCTCTAACCTTAAAAAAAATTAACTTTTTATAACATTTAGTTCCTTAAATTTTTATTGCTACCTCCGCTCTTCATTGACTACATATTTACAAAATGTAGGTCAACTGAATGCAATTTTTCTCACCCATCCACGAAGCAGCAAAATTAATATATATGGTGATGAGTCCTTGGAATTTCTAGTACCTATGAAAAGTCTCAAATCAGAACAAAACCGGTTTGTCTTACATTTACTACACCCAATGTGTCACATTAAAACATCTATTTTAATTAATAAGTTTTCCTTTAGGGCGGTAGTCTAAATTTATAAAAACATCGGAGTATTTATCCCACTCAGATAGTCCTAATTTTTTTCATATATATAGAAAATATCGACTTCCAAATACAATAAAATATTTTATTAATAAGTGTTGGTTCATTTGATTAAGACACCACTGTTTTATAAAACTAATAGATAACGCGCACGCTTCGCCACTCGTTTTATTATAGACAAATATTATATATATCAAATTTAAAAAATACAATTAATTAATATCATTGTGGACATGGTACAGAGGTACGGCGACGCTGTCCAGCTCGCGGCCCGTCGGGAGTATGGAATAGCCCGCGAGGACTAAACCGGAGAATAATGGAGTCGCCACCCAGTGTGAACTGGGAAATGATTTAAGGCCGCACTCACCCCTCGCAAGGGAAGACCTCAAACCGTTGGGTTCAGAATGGTCTCTTACTTATGCCAGTGTAATGAACGGGTTTATGCAATAATATAACCAAGTCTTATGCAGCACATGCAAGATAATTCAAATAAACACACGAATTTGCATACCCATAAACATTAATATAAACAATGGAAAGATATTACATTAAAGAGTACAAGATGCGGAAATAAAAATAATAAATAATCAAAGGCGGAAAAGCGTCAATGAATGAATAGGAAATAAAAGGAGGTTAGTCGGGCTTATGCGAGCATTTCCCGAGTGGTACATGGAATTGTATCCCAAGTATAGACCGCACTACTATCCATTCGGATTCGGCTACGGAATTTACTTCTGGGTTTCCATCCGATATACCGCAAGGGATAACACGCAATCATTAAGACAATGTAAATAAAAATAGACGTGAAATATAATAATGCATATGATGAAATAATAATAAATAACCGAAACGATAAATAATAAACTAAGTGCAAGAAAATAAAGAAAGATAAATAACACAAAATAAATGCGGAATAATAAAAAGTGTGACCATAGAATTTGGCCGTTTTCAATGTAAGACTTCGCATACCCGGTTGGACGTATTTCACGTCCAACCAAGCATGCTGTTTCCAGGACGACAAAATAAAATATAATAAAGGGTGCCCTCAGGTCTTACCTTTTAAGTCGCTTCTCGGGAGTGCGTTGGGACGTTGCCGGAAGGGTTAACGCTTCGCTCTTTTTCTGGTTCGCTGGTTTGCTATTTCTGCTCGCTGTTTTCTCTGTTTTCTTCGTTGTTTTCTGCGGTTTTTGGGTATTTTTTGGGATGTTTTGGTGATTATTTTGGTCTTTTTTTGGACTATTTTGGGTTGTTGTTCACTGTTTTGGGTACTGTTTTGGTCTCGATTTATGGGGCTGTTTGTATTGTTTGTGAAGGGTCGGTGAAGGTAATTTTTGGCTGTTTGGTCGGTCAGTTTTGTCTTTTGTGAAGGGTTGTGCGTGAGTGTTGTTAATGGACTGTGTGTGTATTGAAGGTGTGTCGGTGTGTGTGTTAGTTTTGACTGCGTGAGTGGCTGCTTTATGTGTGTTGAACGTGAAGAAGAGGGACGTGTGTTTAGTTTGTAGGAGTTACGTGCAAGGTGTCTTTGTGGAAGTTTAATGAGTGTGGCTGCAGTGTATGTTCGGTTTATGCTGTGTTGTGTGAAGAAGGGACGTGTCGGCTGCGTGAAGTGTCCAGGCTAGGGTTGTATCTTTTGTGGCCGTATCTGTGTGTGGGGAAGAAGAGAGAGAGGTCGTTTAGGGTTTCTCTTGTGTGGCCATATGTGTGTGTGAAAGAAGGGAGGGCTGCTTTCTTTATTCAGTTTGTGGAGTAGAAGAAGAAAGCAAAGGCTTGGAGGCTGCTGTTCACGTGTAGGGGCTGCTGGCAGTAGGGTTGCCGAATGAGAGAGAGAAAGTTGTCTTTCAGGGTTTGTTTTTTTTTTTGTTGTTTATCGAGAGAGAGTGTGTGTGGGTTGATGAGAGAGGGAGGCGTGAGTGTTTGTATTTTGTGAATGTGTCCAAAAAAGAGAGAGGAAGAAGAGGAGATGGGCGTGTGTCTGTGAAAGAGAGGAGATAGAGGCCGTGTGAGGGTGGAGAGAAGCGAGAGCCTTAGGGTTTCTTTTTCTTTTCTTTACCGTAGGTTGTCGGGAACCAGAGGGGCCATTGGGGTTTTGTTTAGTGGTCTTTATATAGTGGTGCATTAGGGTTAGTGTTATGCACGTGGGCTTTGGATGGGTGCGTATGGGCTTTGGATGGGTGCAAAGGTTTTGGGCCAAGATTAATGTTTAAAACAAGAATCGACCAAGCGAACTCACGGCTAACTAGCGAATTTAAATTTGACAAGGTATTAATTTTTGGAATTTTCCCTTCCGACGTCAGTTTCCCGCGACTTCCGTAACTTATCGGGTAGTGCCTCCATACGAGGCTCATCATTGGGCTTTATGTAAAAATGCAGTGTCTACAGTCACCCCCACTTTGATAGGGCTTGTGCAGTGTGTGACAGTGACAACCCTATCAAATTTATGCATGCAATTTTTTACTTACCTGGTTCGTCGGCTGTCATACTTACCTGCTGCTTCGCGATATGCTTAGAACTGAATTGATTTTGTTGACGAGGTGCTGCGACCCCTAAGGTTCATCCCTGTAAGATGCTGCGATCTCTAGGATTCATTACCGAACCGTTACTTGAGAGGTGGTTCATTCCCGAACCGTTACTGATATGAGATGGTTCATTCCCGAACCGTTACTGATGAAAGATGGTTCATTGCCGAACCATTACTGTATGAGAGGTCGTCCATTCCCGAACCATTACTGTATGAGAGGTGGTCCATTCCCGAACCGTTACTGATATGAGAGGGTTCATTCCCGAACCGTTACTGATGTGAGGTGGTGGCGAGGCGCTTTGACCCATGGGCTTTATTCCCGAACCACCAAGTGGGTTTTGTTCCCGAATCGAATTGAGGGTCTTGTTCCCGAATTGAGTTGAGTTGATGGTGAGGCGCTTTGACCTCTGGGTCTTGTTCCTGAACCACTGAGTGGGCTTTATCCCGAACTGTGCTGAGGGTGGGCTATATTCCCGAACTAGGCTGAATGTGGGCTTTGTTCCCGAACTGTGCTGAATACGGGCTTTGTTCCCTGGGTTGTGCTGAATGTGGGCTTTGTTCCCTGGGATTTATTCCCAAACTGTGTAGAGAGTCGGCTTTGTTCCCGAATTTTGCATATTGTAGGCTTTGTTTTCTGGGCTTTATTCCCGAACTGTGTAGAGAGTGGGCTTTGTTCCCGAAGTGTTAAGAGTGCGATTTGTTCCAGAACTGTGTTAAGAGTGGGCTTTGTTCCTTGGGCTTTATTCCCAAACTGTGTTGACTGTGGGCTTTGTTCCCCAGCTGTATTGAGTGTGGGCTTTGTTCCCTGGGCTTTGTTCCTGAACTGTTACTGATTGTGGGCTTTATTCCTGAATTGTACTGATTGTGGGCTTTATTCATTGGGCTTTGTTCCCGAGCTGTGTTGAGTGTGGCCTTTGTTACCGAACTGTGCTGAGAGTGCAGGCTTTATTCCCGAACTGAATTGATTGTGGGCTTTATTCCTAAACTGTGTTGACTGTGGGCTTTGTTCCCGAGCTGTACTAAGTGTGGGCTTTGTTCCCGAACTATTACTGAGTGTGGGCTTTATTCCCGAATTGTGCTGATTGTGGGCTTTATTCCTTGGGCTTTGTTCCCGAGCTGTGTTGAGTGTGGGCTTTGTTCCTGAACTGTGATCAGAGTTCGGGCTTTATTCCCGAACTGAATTGATTGTGGGCTTTATTCCATGGGCTTTATTCCCGAACTGTGTTGACTGTGGGCTTTGTTCCCGAGCTGTACTGAGTGTGGGCTTTGTTCCCCGGGCTTTGTTCTCGAAGACTACTGATAATGTGGGCCTCGACCCTAGGATTCATTCTCGATACTGCTAATGATGTGGGCCTCGACCCTGGGATTCATTCCCGATGCCGTGTTAAGTGTGTTTCCATTCCCGGCTTGTTCGTCTTTGCCGCTTTTTCATTTTTTCTTCAAAAACCTGCGAACACCAAACAAAAATTGCATGTATGTGACGTATATGCATGTATGCATGGATGTATTTCCTATTCCGATGGGTCAGGCCTTCCTTGTGCCCTTTGGTGCCCTTTGCCTATGAATGTCTTTAGTCGCCCCATGGGCCTGCTTATAATTTCCTTCTGCCAGTTCTCTTATGGTGATTTCTCAGTTCTCTTTGGTCCTATGGCTCAAGATCTCGTTATGTCCTTGATTCATGAGGTGGTAGACTGGTCGCCCCCAGTCTTGGTTTAGCTTTCTGCTCTCCGCTGTTTGCACTAGGTTAAGCTGGACTACGTGATGTGGCATTGCATATCAACATACCCAATTACAGGCTACGAAATAGTCCCAATAGTTATACATGTTATTGTCCTCAAAGAATGTCTAGTAATGAGACCAAAGAATCTTCAAAGCACTCAATGCAACTTAAATCTGAGTTTTTGAGTAAATGATATAAGCCAGACTCAAAGTGTGTGTGTGCAAAGGTTCTTTTACAGCTTGATTCCTAGGTAAGCCAACTCAATGATTTTGTTTAAAAATTGGGATTGATGGGTCAAACCAATCTAGATGTCTCAATTGTGCTCTGCAATTGCTCTTCCGTGCTCAATATGATATGGTTTTCTTTTTCTTTTGTCTCTTTTTTTTCCTCTTTTTTTTTCTTTTTCTTTTTTTTCCCTTTTTTTTTCCAACACACCTACCCTTTAAGGTAGCATTTCTCCTCATGGTGGTCCTATTACTCACCCATGGGTAGCTTCACGCTTATCGGTTATAGGTGGTTTATTTTTATTTTTTCTTTAGAGACTTTTCTTTTATTTTCAACCATGCCACACATCATAACACAAGCAAATCAGGATAGACATCTAAGCAAACAATCATTCATCGACCTGCAATTTCTTCAACTAGTCACCTTGCCGACCATTCAGGTTTTCACTGCTATAAACCTATGATTAAGTGCTCACGAGTCTAACATAGATCAATTACTCAAAGTATCAGATAAAAGCACATCAAGAACTTATCGTTTCTAAGACTTCACCCTAAAGAAAACGATTTCATCATTGGATTAAGCCTTATGGGATCATGCCATTGTCTAGAAATGACGAATTGGGCCTTCGATAATCACGGTCATGGGGATGAACTTGGAAGCATCCAACAATATATAAATATGCTGTAACAAGGCGTATCCTTTCTGGATGAAAGCCAGTGCGGGTATCGGACTCATGCTTCTAGCATATTTATATTATGATTAGATTTTCTAAGTCCATCAAGGTTTTCATACAAGTTGGCCCATTATCATTTCAAAGCATTCAATCATATTATTGCGAGGTGCAAACTTGTCCCAGTTGAAAAAGGCCCAACAGGTTTACACTTTTGCGATAACGTGGCTAAACAACTTCAAATAATACAAGGCCCAAACACAAAGTAGTCCATCAGAATTTTAGAAGCTTTTGGCCCTATCGTCAAAAGACACAAACTCGTCCAAGTTTAAATTACCCAACAAGTTCACATCTAATGACAAGAAGTCCAAATGAATTCAAATGATGATGGTCCCAAACACAAGCATAAAAGGTGGCTTCTATAGGTTATATAACTATGGTTCTCATGCAAGTTTATGGGAGTATTGATAAAGGCTTCCGCCGGCGAAGGGTTGCCCACAACTAGGTCTCCCCACTCAAGGGTTCGAGCGACCAAGAGAGTGCACCTTTTTTATACCCTAAGGTACGTGCCAACGAGTGATGATACCATATAACGATATGTCGCTTTGAGCAAAAATGACTTCACGATACATGATGCCATCAAGGTAAGAAAGGTTATGCAAAATATATGAGATAATGTCAACTAAAGCAAAAATCACCAACATTACAAGACATTATTTCGGGGCCGATTCTCTATCCCCAGTGGAGTCGCCAGACTGTGGACATGGTACAGAGGTACGGCGACACTGTCCGGGCTCGCGGCCCATTGGGAGTACGGAGTAGCCCGCAGGGACTAAACCGGAGAATAATGGAGTCGCCACCCAATGTGAACTGGGAAATGATTTAAGGCCGCACTCACCCCTCGCAAGGGAAGACCTCAAACCGTTGGGTTCGGAATGGTTCCTTACTTATGCCAGTTGTAATGAACGGGTTTATGCAATAATATAACCAAGTCTTATGCAGCACATGCAAGATAATTCAAATAAACACAGTGTAGGAAATGCATTTTTGCATATAAGTCCCTTTGATGAGTCTCATTTAGAGGCACTACCTTTTATGTCACGGAAGTCGCGGGAAACGGACGTCAGAAGGGGAAATTCAGAATAAGTATGTCATCAGGTTCATTTCACAAGTTCACTGTTTTCGTTCGTGCTGCGTTCGTGACCACGTTCGAACGTCAAGCAGATTGCGGGCGTTCGTGTAGCGTTCGAATCGGCGTTCGAACAGCGTCGGTGTTTCTGGTTTTGCTGCTAGCCTCACATCCAAGCCCAATTAGCCCACCAAAGCCCATAAAACATATCCAATTAATAAAACACATATTTCACACATGGTGAAATTAAAGCAAATCTAAAAATCACATACCAAATATAAAATCATCACCTACTAAAATAACAAATCCACTTACCTAAACAAAATAAATCACATCCCAATTTAGCCAAATCTTGTCTCCAATCAAATATGTGATATTCCTAAACAAGCCAAATCTTGTCCCCAATTAAATATATGTTTTCCTTGTATATCAGTAAAAAATATCTCACCTTTATTACATGATCTCTCAATCCTTCTCCAACAAGGATTACCCATCCCTTGGCCTATTTAAAGAACCTTTAACCCCACCTTTCAAACCCTAGCAGATTCACACAAAAAAAAACAGAAAACAATAACCCTAAACCTGTCATTCTCACTCCTCTCGGCTGCACCCTAACCCCACTCACAAACTGCCGCACTGCTCATTCACACAGGTTCGACAAACCCTAAGCTTCCCACATAAAGACCCCATGCAGCACAACGCATCAACCAACACGTAAAAAGCCATCCCTCCAACACACGAATTGCACACAGAATCCACTAACACCTGCCCCTTCACGTTAAAAGCACTTCACCTCGCACTCAACGCCTGGCAGCTCACACAGTCCACAAGCCCTTACACACATGCCTAACCCTCTCCACGTCACCTAGCTTCACGCACGCACGTTCATTTCACTCCTTCGGTAATCGACCTGAATTTTTTCTACCTCAGAACCGGTCTCCTCCGATCTCCTCAGGTCTATGTCCACATCATGCCAATTTTTCTGCCTAGGAACTTTCGACATTTGAACAGTCCCTCCTAGGGCGATCTTATTCTCTTCCTCTATTAACACAAACTTCCTCGCCTGCTCCACGGTCGCGGCATAGTCCGGTATCTCCTAGATCCTAAGGTGGGGCCATAATTTCCCGACCTTGAGGGCTCATTTAAAACTTTCCAGCACCTCCGGGGACTTAAACGCTCCGACCTCTAGTACCATGATGTGGTACCTATCGATAAAGCTTTTCAAAGACTCGTCGTCTCTCTGCTTCATCAACCTCAACAACCCCACCGTCTTCCTTAGTATGCATGCCCATTTGAAATGGCGCACAAATGACTTCCTCAGTTGGGAGAAGCTGCTGACACTTCTCGGGGTCAAGTTCTTGAACCACAAGCTAGTTGATCCTCCCAGAGTCAATGGGAATACCTTCTAGATGGCCTCTCCTGCCATACCCTAAATTTCCATCAACAAGATAAACTTCTCGACTTGGGACTCGCGGTCCGTGTTTCCCTTGTAAGCATCCATCGTGGGCATGGTAAAACTCTGTGGAAACTCCATTGCCAACATAGCCTTCATGAAGGTTTGGGTTGTTTCCCTCTCCCTTCGAGCACATCTCTTTCATTTTTCAGGGTTTCTTCAATCTTCTCCATCCACCATCGTCGAAGCCTCTGAAGTTCTATGGTTTCCATATCCTGCCATCATCTTTGTGTGTTTGTTGATTTTCATAGTGATTCCCTACAGACGGAGCCAACTGTTGATGACTGTTTTTCATTTCAGGGGTAATTCAGGAAAAACTACTCCTCGAACAAAACTCCCCCAAGTCATGAATTTGTCTAGTTAGTTATGAACCAAAGCAAACTTGTCAAGAAATCAGAAAACGCAGAAAAGATAAAGGAATTAACGTGGTTCGGCGGAATGGATCCAACCTACGTCCATAGGCACAAAGGGAAAAGAACTTTTATTACAAACTTGGGTCAGACCGACCTCATTATCTCTCACTTACACTTAGCGTTTTCTCTTTTTTACAAGTTGTGTAAATACTACAAAGTGCTAGAAATAATTTACCAGCCAGAGAGTCTTTCGAACCAAAAAAGAGAGCCTTTCCATCAGAGTTTTCAACCCCTTTATATAGTGCGTTCAGATTCGCTATTGCACTAATTTGTGACGTCAATCACGTTACCCTGTTATCATTGCCTAGGCTCATTTCCCCAATCACTCTACAAATAGTAGCTCTGCCGTCTGACACAACCACTCCCTGCCATCTGAACCTTATTAATTCATCCTTTTTTGGTAATTGTTACACACTCTGCTCATGTACCAACATGTATTCCAACCACTCAAGTGATTTCATGTGTCAGTGGATAAGTATGAGGCCATCTTCCATCCCATCTGCCGCTGGCCTACTGCTATTTCATCATCCCTTGGGAGGCTCAAACATTCATTTACGGTTTACGTCGTCCGTACTTGTTGTGATATTTTATATCGTATCGCAAGTGTACGGTGTCAAGTTTTAGTATAAATCAGTGAAAGAGTGTCGAACCCACAGGGATTGCGTTAACTCGCACTAAGTACTACAATTGATAATCCTAAATTTATTTAGAAAACAAATAATAAAGATTTATAATAGATAATATAAAAACAATAAAATAGGAGGAACTAATACGATAGAGATTCTGGATCCTGATTTCAACTAGCTGTCACCTATGCATTTGTTATGCCAATTAACCTTTGTTCAGTTATATTATTTATAAGTCAAGACCTAAAATATTCACTCCCTCTCTCGAGCATCAGTGAAAATATCATCAACTACAGACTTCGATATCTCTATAAAAATCCAATAGTTAACGACTCATTACGCTTTGTGATTCTATATTAACGACTTCAAAGGACTACAGATTCTCTCGAACTCTATAAAATCCTAGGTTCATATTCTCTAGATCTATTCAAAATCCCTCTCTCGAGTGATAGATTCTAAACATTCATCATCTCAAATTATGGCCAACAATCAAGAAGCATTAAACTCAAAAGAATATAAATAAATTAATAAAACTTCATGACAAAATTGATAAACAAATACAAGGTTCAAGCATAGATTACATCATTCTCCAGAATTAAGGAGTTAATTCATGACAAAAGATAAATACATTGATAAACAAGTCATGAATCTAATGGAAATCATTAGAGTTCTAAGAAAGAAACAAGAAGATAAAACCCGAATTGAATATCTTCCTCTCCGGACGTCACCGCCTTAATCTCCTCTTTTCGCTTTTCAATCCTCTCCTTGGATCTCTAAAAATATTTATTTCTGTGTTTTGTGCAGTGTATTAGGCCTCCCCCTGAGTGTTGGATGTAATGTTATATTTATAGTTGAGTCTGAGAGTCTTTGGGTATCATTAGGATTATTGAAAACCCTAAAATCACTTTCCTGATGCGTGTCTGATTCTTCCCGCAGCGCCGCGGCGCCTAACTCTCGGCCATTCAGCATGGGTGCGTGACTTTGGGAAGGCGCCATGGCGCCCTTGCATTGTTTAGCAAATGGCGCCATTTGCATGCAACAGGCGCCTTGGCGCTTGTTGCTTCCAACATAGTGGCGTCAAGGCGCCAATGCATGGAATTTGTGGCGCCTTGGCGCCCTTCTCTCGGGATCTTGGCTGGTTGTGATGAATTTCTCCCCTGTTGCTCCTGTTTATGTCCTATGCTCCTGTATGGTCCCAAAACACGTGCAATTGTTCCCAGATCCATGTGATAATGCTCCTACAAATAAAATGCAAAATAAACTATAAATGACATTTAAATATCTCAAAATTTAACAAAACAGTAAGCTAAAAATGCTGTAATAAGTAAGTATAAACCACACTTATCAAACACCCCCAAACTTAAGGTTTTGCTAGTCCCGAGCAAAAGATAAATTAAAAACTAAATTCTAATAAACAATTAAAAATATCTAAATTAACTAAGCCACTTTCGTAGGGATCACGATTGCATTTAGCATATGCAACAAGCCTTTAAACCCCTTGGCGGCCTTAGTGGACGAGTTATAGTCTCGTGAGGGCTTACCGTGACGACACCCACAAACTTCATTCACACACAATCATGCAAAAATATAAAACAAATAAAAACATAGTCCCGATAGTTACACATAAAATTATCCTCAAAGAAAGCTTATAAATGAAATCAAAGAATCTTCAAAGTACGCAATTGCAACTCGAATCCAAATTCTTGAATAAATTATCTAAGCTAGACTCACGGTGTGTGTGTGTGTAAAGGTTCATTCACAGCTTGATTCCTAAGTAAGTCAACTCAATGATTTTGTTTAAAAATTAGAATCGATGGGTCAAACCAACCTAGATATCTCAATTATGCTCTATAATTGCTTTATTTCGTGCTCAGTATGATATGATTTTTCTTTTCTTTTCTTGTCTCTTTTTGCTTTTCTCTTTTTGCACTTTTTTTTTTCAACTCACCTACCCTTTAAGGTAGCATTTCTCCTCATGGTGGTCCTAATACTCGTCCATGGGTAGCTTCACGCTTATCGGTTATAGGTGGTTTATTTTATTTCTTTAGAGACATTTTTCTTTTTAGCTATACCATACTTCATAACACTAGCAAATCAAGATAGATATCTAAGAAAACGGTCATTTATCGACATGCAATTTCTTCAACTAGTCACCTTGTCAACTACTTAAGTTTTACTGCTAAAAACCTATTTTTAAGTGCTTATGAGTCTAACATAGATCAGTTAATCAAGGCATCAGATAAAAGTAAATCGGGCACTTATCGTTTCTAAAATTTCACTCATAAACAAACAATATCATCACAGGATTTATGCTTTACTATCAAAGACTAAAACAAATTTTTTTTTTTCAATAAATTTAAACAACTAAATAGCAAGTAAACAACATACACACACCCCCAAACTTAAAATTTGCATTGTCCTCAATGTAAGATAAATATCAAGAGCAAGTGAGGAACAACACCACCGTGCATGGAGTTGATCAGACTCTTGCTGGTTAGAATTTGGTTGCGCGGGTGTTGTGTGTCTCGTGCTACCTGCATAATTAACATGCAATTTAATAAATAGCACACAATAAAAAATAAAAATAAAAATAAATAAAACAATTATAAAATAAATGCAAGGGTTGCCTCCCCGCTAGCGCTAAGTTTAACGTCTTCAGCCAAACGCAACCACCCAAAATGGTTATGGTGGCTTAAACGTAGTGAACCGGGTAATCTCATCTGCTTTCTTCTTTGGTATCCACCGGTTCTTATGACATGAAAAAGATAGCTTGGCAGGCTGTGGTAATTTATCCATAGATGGTCCCCCAAGATATGTAGATTGTTCCCCAGTTGGAAATTCTGGACTGCACATTCGGAAAAATTGGCTCGGCTTTCTTTTTAATCTTCCAGGGATCATCTCCAAGTGAGCACTGCCTTTTCTTTTCCTCTTTTTACGGCGCTTTGAGATTGGTTTCAGGTTTAGCTGCAGAGAATCTTCCTTTACGCATGGCTGCTATGCTCGTAGGTTGCTGAAATACTGATTCACCCTGTCTGGTTTCAACTTCATTCTCTACTATATCTACCCTGTGACATTTTGTATCACCTTGAGGACTCGGCATGGCTCTGAAAACACTGAAGGTGACTTCTTCATCTTGACCTCTCATTATCAATTCACCTTTGTTCTCTTCTTCTGTTACTGTTTCCTCCTGAAATACCATTTCATCTTCTTTACCGCCTAAGTCCTGAGAGGTGTCTTTAAACTCTTTTACGCTCCTACATGTTATGATTTGACATTGCTCATTGGAGTTGACTTCAATATCACTCGGAGACACCCATGTCTGTTGATTGGCCATGGAAAAAACAAGCAACCCAATTTGCACTTCTACAGATTTCATATTTGCCTCTATATTGCCCATTCGTGTTTCGATGTTATCCAGCATTGACTCATTCTTCTCAAACCTCTCTGAAGCTGTAGCTACAATCGTGCTCATGAGGTCTTCTAAGGAAGGTTTCTGCTCAGCTCTTGGATAATTGAAGCCATGAGGAGGTTGCAAAATATTTTCCATATCAGCATATGAAAAATTATGATGATAATAGTTAGGCATAAGACTGCCTCTATAGTTGTTGAAGTTTCGATTGTTCACATACTGTACTTGTTCAAATCCTGCTCCTCTGTTGGATAAAAGCATTCCATTAGCAGAAGCAGCTTCAATAGACGGTTGGCTCATTTGATTTGTAATACTGCTAGATGAGTCGTGAGGGATAATACTTCAGCTATCAGTGCACCAATAGGATCTGCCATTGCTTCTTTTCAAATTCACCTCGTACGAAAAAAATATAAAACAGCAAAATAAAATAAAAACAAAAATAAAAATAAAACTTAAGACAAAAATAAAGGAAATAAAGAAAATAAAAATAAAAATAAAAATAAAAATCTAAATCTAAATTAAAGCTAAGATTACTTGGTAGTAGTATTAATATGAATTAAACAAACAATCCCCGGCAACGGCGCCAAAAACTTGTTGTGATATTTTATATCGTACCGCAAGTGTACGGTGTCAAGTTTTAGTATAAATCAGTGAAAGAGTGTCGAACCCACAGGGATTGCGTTAACTCGCACAAAGTACTACAATTGATAATCCTAACTTTATTTAGAAAACAAATAATAAAGATTTAATATAGAATAAATATAAAAACAATAAAATAGGAGGAACTAATACGATAGAGATTCTGGATCCTGATTTCAACTAGCTGTCACCTATGCATTTGTTATGCCAATTAACCTTTGTTCAGTTATATTATTTATAAGTCAAGACTCCTAAAATATTCACTCCCCCTCTCTCGAGCATCAGTGAAAATATCATCAACTACAGACTTCGATATCTCTATAAAAATCCAATAGTTAGTGACTCATTACGCTTTGTGATTCTATATTAACGACTTCAAAGGACTACAGATTCTCTCGAACTCTATAAAATCCTAGGTCATATTCTCTAGATCTATTCAAAATCCCCTCTCTCGAGTGATAGATTCTAAACATTCATCATCTCTCAATTATGGCCAACAATCAAGAAGCATTAAACTCAAAAGAATATAAATAAATTAATAAAACTTCATGACAAAATTGATAAACAAAATACAAGGTTCAAGCATAGATTACATCATTCTCCAGAATTAAGGAGTTAATTCATGACAAAAGATAAATACATTGATAAACAAGTCATGAATCTAATGGAAATCATTAGAGTTGTAAGAAAGAAACAAGAAGATAAAACCCGAATTGAATATCTTCCTCTCCGGACGTCACCGCATTAATCTCCTCTTTTCGCTCTTCAATCCTCTCCTTGGATCTCTAAAAATATTTATTTCTGTGTTTTGTGCAGTGTATTAGCCTCCCCCTGAGTGTTGGATGTAATGTTATATTTATAGTTG